>UESW01003945.1:878594-1171728 GCA_900491605.1 Calamus simplicifolius | reverse complement strand
ATCAATGGACGATTCAAATCCTTTTGAATATAATTAATTTTATAATTTTAAGAGTGCAGTTCCAAATTTTTAGTGGAGTAATTTGGAATTAACAATTTTGATATTTTAATTAAGGTGTTAATTGAATGTCAAAATTATTGGAGCTTAAAAGTATAATGTCCATAGTTCCTCTGGATGGCTCCATTAAATTATGTGAACTTTATGATATGTTGGGTTGAGTTATTAATTTGAAATTGAGAATTCTAAATTAATTTTCATACAGAAATTAATTAGATTAATTTTTATTTTAAATAATATGATTATTTAAAAATAAATTTAAAATTATTTTTAAATTTAAGAATATACAGTGTGCTAAGGAATATATCGTAGGTATATTCCACGAGAAGAGTCTATGTGGAAATTATTTAGTTGGAGAAATATATATGGGATCGTGAGAGAGTATTTCTCTCTCCCGTAACGTCCCATGATAAGTATATCAAAACTAACCAACAATTGGTTGTTGGATTGATATACGTTAAAGTAATTCCAAGAGTTGGAAGTGATCTTTAAATTTTAATTAATTGATTAATTAATTAAAAAGGTTGGTAGTTATTATTCTCTCAGAATATAAGATTCACGAGAGAAAAATAACAGAAGAGAACATCGGACAACAATGATTAACCACAGAGAGTTCTCTCCTTCAACTTCACTTTATCTCATGAGTTGAGAAGACAAAGTGAATAAAACTCAGTTGTGTGATCTTAACCCAAATCAAAAGAAACGCCCACTCGTTCGCATTCATCAAAATTTGGAGAACATTTGGAAAGATCCGTGGTGATCAAAAGGATTTGGTGATTCCAAGGTAGTGTTGGTGAAGAACGAAAGGTCAATTTCTTAATCTCCTTATTGTTCTTGTTATTAAATTAATATGGGTATAGATCGCTAACTCAATTTTTTAAGATATATGATTTGATCCTTATCTTGTTTCCACTAAGATATGTGATTTGATCCTTATCTCGCTTCCACAAACATCTCAAAGTCGTATTGAGATAACCATCAATATGGAGAGGCATGTGATGTGTACACAGACCATAAAAGTCTGAAATATATCTTCACTTAAAAGGAGTTAAACTTGAGGTAGAGGAGGTGGATGGAGCTATAAAAAGATTGACCTGAACCTGCACTATCACCCAGGAAAGGCAATGTGGTAGCTGATGCGTTGAGCAGGAAGTCCTTCTCGGAGTTAGCTTCTATGATCACTTCTCAGCTTCATCCAGGGGACCTTGAGAAGTTGGAAATTGAATTGCGAGTACAACGTTTCGATGGGCTTGTCGCAGCACTTGTACTCCAACCAAACTCTGATAGACAGGATCAAGTACTCTCAGAAAGAAAACTTGGACCTGCAAAAGATTAAAAAGCTGTGGAGTCACTGTTGGATTACGAATGGAAAATCCCAATCTATTGGAATAAAATGGCAGCGGAAACAAAATAAATTTATTTCATAACCCACCAAGGATCATATGCGTTCATAAAACGAAAGAAGGATAGACAAAAAATATTACCTTTTGTTGTCAGTATGTAATCCGTGTTCTTGTGTTGGGTTTGCTCGGATCTTCAAAGGTGCTGCCTTTAGAAAGACGACCACCCTCTATAAGTATCCACACACGAACGGACACCAAACATTTTTTTTGAATGCTAGTTCAAAGTTCATTTTTCACAAAATCGAACCAGCCTCTCAACTCTCCATTTTTCTATTTTCAAGGCAAAAGACACGACCCTTCAAATGCCTCAATAGACACGACCTTTCAAAAGCCCCAATCCCCTTTAAAACGTATATATCATATATATATATATATATATATATAGATATATACACACACACAAGTCTGCTAGGGGTTTTTGGTTAATAGGATTTAATTAATATTTATTTAAAACTCTTTTAAATAATGACAATTTAAATCCTAGTCCTTACCAATAAGGAATTTATATTTAGCCAAAAACCTTATGGATTATTTCCTTATCCAATAAAAAAAACTAATTAATTACTTGTCATAATTTAAATTACGAATTTAAATTTTCTCAAAATTAAACTCGAATCTAAATAACAACTAATTATTATTTGTAATTTAAAATAATCTTATCATTTTAAATTACTATAGAGAGTAACAAACCGTAACCATTATTGTCCGTTGGCAGTAGGCCTAAATCACATTTGATCCTACAAGTCATAAGCGGCCTCTAGCAAGACATTATGACTACCCAAGTTAAATGAAAAGCTCAGTTCCGAGACAACCTTAAAGTAGCTAATGACATATCCTTTGTCACATGATATCTTGAAGAATATAAGGCATGGAAAAGTCAACCTTATATCACTCTATCTTTAATTTCTCGAAACCCAATTAGACTGACTAAACAAATGAGATTGATCTCCATCAATTCATTTGAGCACGGCCATGCATTTCTCAGTCTCAATCATCGAGGGGTCCAGAGATATCTCTTATAATAAAAGGGACAAATTCCATCTTAATCACTCATATCTCACTACATGATTCTTATTATGTTCAAGCATAATCTTTATAATCATCTGGTTAAAGACAACGTTTGATTATGTCAAAACATAATATTCCTCATGTTGAGAACTATAGCAATCTCAGGTCTAAGGATTTAATGACACAACTACTAGAGATTAACTTATGACTTTGATCCATGTATTAATCTCAAGGCGGGTCTTGTCCAATATTTGTTCTCAACAAATACATATAAATTGATTTGTATCTCATACACATATTCATCCCATGAATATCAATCAAATTTCATACTAATCTTAATTTATTATTCCCATAACAATAACCGATTAAGGACATTAGAATAATTAATAATTATTCAAGGACATTTATAATAAATATGCAAATTATGATAATAGTAAATGCTCATAAATATTCAAAATATCATGTCCATACAATAGGCCTAGGGCATTATCACTAACAGTCAAGGGTCCAAAATGATTTTCTATATGAAAGATGGAACCCTGAGATTTAATGATAGACTCTGTGTGCCAAATGTGAAGGATCTAAGGGCAGAAATTCTGAGGGAGGCTTACTATTCTCCCTATACAGTGCACCCAGGAGGCACCAAGATGTACAGAGACCTAAAAGAAAACTTTTGGTGGAAGGGAATGAAGAGAGAGATTGCTCAGTATGTCGCCAAATGTTAGTATGTCAGCAAGTGAAAGCTGAGCATCAAGGCCTGTGGAACCCCTTCAGTCTCTGATGATTCCACAATGGAAATGGGAGAATATCACTATGGACTTCGTGACTGGTCTGCCTAAGACCCTTGAAAGCAACGATGCAATATGGGTCATTGTAGACAGATTGATGAAGTCAGCCCATTTCCTGCCATTCAGAGTTGGATCTCCAGTGAGAGATTGGTCATCATGTATATTGAGCAAATCGTGAGGCTTCATGGCATTCCCATATCTATTGTATCAGATTGGGATTCTAGGTTTGTGTCCCAATTCTAAAAGAGTCTTCATAGAGCTCTGGGGACCAAAGTGAACTTCAGCACAGCCTTCCATCCCCAGACAGATGGGCAGTCTGAGAGAACCATACTGATCTTGGAGGACATGTTGCGAGCCTGTGTGATGGACTTGGGTGGTGCTTGGGACAACCACTTATCTTTAGTGGAATTTGCTTATAAAACAGCTACCAAGCCAGTATTCAGATGGCTCCATTTGAGGCTCTGTATGACAGGAAATGCAGATCTCCCTTCTGTTGGAATGAAGTGGGGGAGAGAAAATTATTGGGCCCAGAGCTGATTCGACGGACTGCAGAGAAGGTACAATTGATTAAAAAATGACTCCGCATAGCTCAAATCGACAGAAGAGCTATACTGTTGTGAGGAGGGAGCTAGAATTTCATGTTGGGGACCATGTTTTCATGAAAATATTACCAACCAAAAATGTGATGAGATTTGGGGTTAGAGGTAAGCTGAGTCCACGATACATTGGGCAATTTGAGATTCTAAGCAGAGTAGGGGAGGTGGCTTATAGCCTGGCATTACCTTCAGCACTCTCTTGGATACATAATGTATTTCATGTATCCATGTTGAGGAAGTACATTTCTGACTCCAGCCATGTGATACAGTTTGAGCCATACAGTTAAAGAATGACCTGACATATGAGGAGTATTCTGTGCGTATTATGGACCGCAAGGATCAAGTTCTAAGACGGCGTAGTATTCCCTATATCAAGGTTCAGTGGAGTAACCATTCTGAGAGGGAAGCTACTTGGGACCTTGAAGAGGAAATGAAAACTAAATATCCTCATTTGTTTGTAACTTAGTTTATGCAAATGAATAGAAAGTAAATTGTGGTCTTAATTTTGAATCTCAATTGCTATTTGAGATGCATTAATTCAGGCCGAAATTTTTATAACGAGGAAAGGATGTAATCCCCGACGTTAAAAAAAAAGAAAGCGGGTCGTGAATGCCAGCGATTGGCAGCGCAAACCGCGCTGCTACAGAGTACAGTGCGGTGCCACGATTGTACCTATAGGCAGCACGACCAGCATGCCGCGCTGGTCAAAGAAGAGGGCGCATCGACTCCCCCTCTTCACACGGGCACAGGGGAGGGCTGGCCCTCCCCTTGCCACTATAAAAGGAAAGGAGGAGCTTCCCTCCTTCCACCCGTGCTGCTGCCTTCTCCACCCCCCTTGCGTTGGCAAGGTAATTAAGCAGAGAGAAGAGAGAGAGAGAGGGAAAGGGGAGAGGTAGCATTTGGTTGCTGCTCTCATAGCCATGCTAGACACCTCAATGGCGTTGGCCGTGGAAATCCGGCCACTCGAGGCAGCCGGGAAGGGAAGGAGGAGGCTGGCCAACCTCCTCTATCGGTTGTGCCATCGTCGCAGATACTATGATAGGAGGGGGAAGAGAAGAACAAGGAAGGAGAAAAAGAAGAGGAGAAGTTTGATGGCACTCGTATCGAGGAGGACTTCACATGAGATTACGTGGAGATGAAGGCTGAGGCCTTCTTATTTGGGCTTGAACTAGTGGGCTGACTGGTTCAAGCTACAAGTCAATTAAGCTCTTTAGGTATTTTTTTGGGCCCTAAATTGGATCAGGCCCAATAAAAGGAAGATGGGGTTTGGATCAGTATTGATCCTAGTTTCTTGAGGTATTTTTATTTTTTCATTTGGGCTTGTATATTTGAAATATTTAAGCCCCAAGTTGGTTCCAGGATTAAACTGGGTAAAGTTTAGAAGATATTTTGATATGCTGATTTTAGAGATTAAAATTGAGAAATTGATGCTGTAGGTACCCAGGTGCCCAAATAACTGATTTACACTTTTGGATTAGCGTCAGGAGGTAAGTAAGCCAATTATTATGATTTCATGAATTATTTAATATGTAAATATTGAAATTATAGCTGTATTAATTATGAAATGAGAAAGAATGAAACTGTGGTATTTGATTTGACTATTTTGAAATTGTTAAATAGTACCATGAGTATGCAATTCATTATTTGGTCTGGTTATTTGTAACTGCTGATATCTTTTAAAGTAATGACTTTTATATGTGACTAATGAGGGAGATGATTACTTTGACTTTGCAAAACCAATTGGTACTATTTGATATAATTATATGCAATTGCTAATGTTCAAACCACTGTATATGTGAGAAGCTTATGCTTGTGATGATGCATGATAAGTTGCATGCAAGACATAAATATGATACTTGAGATATGCTATTATGTGTCGCCGCGATTCTTCATAATATGAAATGATGTATATGCCAAGAGATACGGGACCCACCTCCACAGGAGGAATATATGGAGGATACACATCTGTAGGGTTGCTGCTGAAATCTGTCCTCCGACTCGGGCATGATCGAGCTTCAGAGTGGGCTTCCTCTTGAGCGGATCTGTAAAACAGTCCTCACGCGAGAGGCGTTGAGGGTGGCCCTCTGCGGAAGACCTCCGACGCTTAAGTCAGCGGGGATCAGCAATCAACAAATATGAGAAGAAGGCTCTCGCTGAAGAGTCTCTCCAGGGTAGCCTTTCGAGAGCTCTGAGCAGAGCGTTAATGGTGACAAGGGGTGAGCAAGCGTGCGTATGCCTTGAGTGTGCAGAATGGCATACCTGAGGGGGTCTGGGGCTGTGATATTTATAGGCGATCACCTGATTCCTTGGACACGTCACAGAGGGTCTGAAAGTTGTTGGGATTCGAAACTGATTCGAATCAGACCGTTACAGGGCCGGTAGGATCCGTATCTGGTTGGTTAGAGGATCAACGGCCAGGAAGAGCAGATGATGCTTCAAGATTCAGGGACTACATAGGCTCTAGGCCATTTCTGGTAGCGCAGGCATGATTTTCTATTCGAAATCTTGTTAGTTTATGTGTGTTCTCGTAGAGGTGCTTGGATACCTCGGTCGGGCCGAAGTATAGAAGAGGGCTGAATCTGCCGAAGTATGGTGAGACTCAATTTATCGAGGCATGGGATAGCTCGGCCTGTGGGGGTATGATTATAGCTTGATCAGCCGAGGTGTAATGATAGCTCGGCCAACTGATAATAGCTCGGTCAGCCGAGGTATGATAATAGCTCGGCCAACTGTCACACGAAAGCTGTTTGGAGGGGGTAGCCTACTCATTGCTGCCTTTCGGATGTGACGGCTATGCGACAGGGTGCACGGGCTAGCCCTAGCCCGACGTTTTGGATTGTATGCACATTAATGCAACAATATTTTTACCCCTCATCACATGCCCCCCACTCCCTAGTCTGAAGTGTAACTTCAGATTTAGGGAGTAGAGTCTAGAATAATCTTATCTAGAAGGATTTGAAAAGGCGCAATGATGGCTCCGAAACTGACGGGCCGCCAATCCGCTATCATTATTCGTTGTTGCTCGAGGAGGAAACTCTTCGGATTTGTGAGCGGTGATTGGGGGAGCTTCACGTGGCAGGGTTTTCGCGTTTGCGGCACTCATTGCAGGAGCCTTAACGCTTAAGGCAACTTTTCGAAGCACTGTCTAAAGGGGAGATAGGAGGCTAGGGCGGCGTTTCTTCTGCAACGCCTCTTCGTCCCTGCCATCGAGGCCCTTCTCTTTTCTCCTTTCCTTCCCACAGATTTGCTTGTGTTTCGCTCCTTGGCTGGAGAACATGAAGGGCCCAAGCGATATTGCCTCGGAGATCTCCCTGAAGGACCTGGAGAGGATCCGCCGGCCTTACAGAGTTCCTGGAGACGTAGTTCTATATGTGCCGAAAGCCGACGATAGGGTTTCGACCGAGTTAAGTCTGGGAGCTTTCTGAGGAAAGTCTTAGGGCCGGCCTTCAATTTCCTCTTCACCCGTTGGTACAGGAGGTGATGAGGTTCTACAACATTGTCCGATAATGGTAGTGCCTAACAGCTGGCGTAATCTCATCGGGTTTATTTCGCTTTGTAGTCGCGCCGGGGTGACTGCGACCCTCTCCATGTTCCGAGTTTGCCATAATCTGATTTCCGGGAGAGGTTCTGAATGGTCGTATATTGGTCCCCGGAAGTCGTTCAAGATGATCACCTATAATCCATCCTCGATAAAGGAATGAAAGTCCAGATTTTTATTGCCGATGGGAACATTGTCTCGGATTTTCTAAGGGGATGGTCGAGCTATGTGAAGGATCTAGGGGTGCACCCGGAGTTGAGCGAACAGGAGAAGAAGGATCTGGCGACCCTTCGTGGCGGTCAGGTGGTGTCGGCTAGCACCCTGTTATCAGAGGATTACCTCTTTGCCGCCGAACTCAGTCCTATTGACTCACAAGGTGAGCATACTTTTCTTCTTGGGTCATGACGGCCAGTATGCCTGGTTATTCCTGTTAGATTGACCCGTTTGATGTTTCCAGCTGAGAAGTCGGTGTTTGTGGGCCAGATGAAGAAGGAAGTGGGCAAGCGCCACAGGGGCTCTGGCTCTGAAGAGAGGCATAAATTCGAGAAGAGGCCTCGCCCTTCTGGGCTCCGCCCGAAGGGATCGAAGAAGGATGGTTCCAACCGCCCCTCTCCCATCCCAATAAGAGAGGAAGTGGGGATGCAAATCAGGGTTGAGGAATCCTCTCTGCTTGAGGGAAGCAAAATGGCAAAGGAAACGGCTGAGGGGAGTTCGGAGGGAGTTGTTGGGATTTCTCCTATCCCAATTTTAGTCGTATCGGATAATGCGGAGGACATGTCGCCGGTCGACCCGGCGGTCCCTTCGCAAGAGATACTTCAGACATTGGCGGTGAAAAGTCCACCGCACGCGGAAGAGGCCCCCGCTCAGGCGGAGGGGCCAAGAGAGGCAGTAGCGGCTGCCGAGGTTCTGATAGAGCTGCCTGCTGAGAGGTCGGTGGAAGTTGTGGTACCTTCCGCCGAGGATCTCTCTTCTGCGGCTCCCAAGAATACTACAGGAGAGGTCGGAGTTCAAGCGGAATCTGCTGGAGGTAGAGCGTTGATGGAAGAGGAAGAAGAAGAATCGCAGAGTGAGGGGGATATTCAGGCAGAGGCTCCTTCAATTGAGTCCGAGGTATTCAAGGCCGAACAGATTAGAGTCTTGATAGAGGAGGCCGGGCGAACGATTCCTCAGTCCGGAGCTCCTCAGGTCAGCTCTTTAGTTAGAGGCTCTTCCGCCCACAGCTCGGAGTTGGATGATATGCTTACCGCTTTGATGAGGTTCGTTTTGCACAAGGGGGAGGGTTCCTCCATGGACGAATCTGCGGTCGAGAATATCATCGACGTGGCCTTCCGCCATCTCGGGGTGCCAAAGGATGCTTTCCTTCTCCCAGAAATCAGTAATGTCACTCTCATGACGATGGCTTCAAATTACGCTGCTCGGGTAAGCCACTATACTGGGATTGTGACTCATGGTTGGTCAGACTATAGCTTCTGACTTGTATTTCTTTGCAGAATTCTTTGGTCACAAGGGCATTGATCTAGCCCCTAAATTTGGCCGTCGGGGCCTGTGCTCAGGCCAGGAAGGAGGTGGCCAAACTTCGGGCGAGGGTGCTTCCAATCGATTCGCTTTCCAAGGCCTTGGCGCTCAACAAAAAGGACTTCGAAAAGGTGATCGAGTCTTTTCGTCTTGCGATTGCGAGAGCCTCTCGGCTAGAAACTCAGGTCAAAGAGCTCCAGGGTTTTCGCGAGCAATCGAAAAAGCTTGCCTGGAGTTATCCCAGATCAAGCAGAGCATGACAACAAGGTTAAGGCCATGCAACAGTATTTTGAAAAGAGATGGGACCAGCTGAAGGCCAGTCAAGCTGAAGATAAAAACAATTGGAGCAGGAGGCTTGAGGAGGAGGAGCACAAGTGTCGGCAACAGCGAGACCAGCTCATCGGTTTGAATAAAGAACTCGCCGAAATGGAGAATCGGTTGAAATGGTTGAATGAGCGGGTCATTCAGCTCACCGATGATCTCGATTATGCTCAGCGGGAAATTGGGGACAAGCAGTCCCAGATTGATAACCTCAGAGAGGGCCTTCGCCAATCGGCTAAGTCGAAGGCCTTGGAGAGGGTACAAGAACTGAGCGGCAAACTGGTTCGGCGAGAGGAAGAGGTATGGTGTCTCTCTTTTTCGTTTGCCTTTGGTGCTTTTATTTCGTCCGTGGGCTTGAGCATTCCGATATTTGTAGATGGGCGAAATTGAGTCCAAAGCGCGGGAGCAAATTGATGCCTTGGGGGCGGAGCTATCCGTGAGTCGCCAAATGAACCTCGAGCTTCAAGATCGATTAGCTGAAGCCAATGGCCGAATTGCCTCAGCCGTGGAGGAATATAAAGGCTCCACCCAGTTTTCAGAAGAACGTAGAGAAGCCTGTGCTGACGCATTTCGATTATGCGAAGAGGAGATCTGAGCAAAGATCTCTTAGGCACATCCCGAGTGAGATTTATCCTTTTTAGATGTCGAACCTTTTGGGGCCTGTACCTCGGGGGCTGAAGAAGCTGAGTATGAAGATATTTCGGACATCAATCTTGACGCTATTCTGGGTTCTGATGAGACCACAGCTCCTGAAGGACACTCTCAGCTTGCCGAGGAAACGATGGTATTTGAAGTAGGCGAAACAAGTCAAGCTCCCTGGAATGTTACTGAGGAGACTACCGGGATCGTTCCAACCCTTGATTTTTAAGGGTAACTTGTGTATTTTTCGCTTTTCAGATTTGTAACCTGGTTGAAATTTCCGATGGACGGACCTTTCGTCTCCACTTGTTTGCCTTTTTGGCTAATCTTTTATCTCAAGTTTTCTTCCGACTGTGAACAAATTATAACTTATTCGTGCTCTTAGGTCGGTCTAGTTCGGACTTGGATAAACGTCTCGGTCGAGGCCGAGGTATAAGGATAGTTTGGTTTGTCCGAAGTGAAAAATTGGCATGCTCGGCCGAGGCATAAAATGGTCCGGTGCTGCCGAGGAACATAGTTTCGGTCCCGCTCGGAGCGGGTAAGGGAATTTATCCCGCCAAAGTATAGGATAGCTCGACTGGAAATGGCCAAGAGTTGCAGAGTATCCTGGTTAGGGCCGAGGTTAGACAGTTCGGCTTGTCCGAAGCGAAGAAGTGGGCGTACTTCCAGTCGACGTTTCCCAGTCCAAAGCGCAGGTTCGGGCGTAGGGAACACAGCTCCAGGTGACATGATCTGAACGGAGGGGGTTTGGTCCCGAGAAAGGGGTGCATCCCGAGCGCCGTAAAGTTATTAATGATCCTCTTCGACGAGGGAGCGGAACTCTTCGTTTTCTGCTAGCGCCCATTGAGGCAGTGACATGTGGCGCGTTTTGCGGGAGTAGTGTTTGAAATGATGGCCCGGGCGATCAGGATACCCGCTAGGAGCAGTTTAAAAATGGATGAGGGAGAAAGGGGGTGCATCCCAAGCGTCGTAAAGTTATTAATGATCCTCTTCGACGAGGGAGCGGAACTCTTCGTTTTCTGCGAGCGCCCACTGAGGCAGTGACATGTGGCGCGTTTCGCGGGAGTAGTGTTTGAATTGATGGCCCGGACGATCAGGATACCCGCTAGGAGCAGTTTAAAAATGGATGAGGGACGCCATCGTTAATCATATCTCCTGTTGGCCTCTCTAAGCTTGGGATAGTAGGATGGCTTCTGAGGATGGAGGGAGGCCAGGTAACGGCGGTAGTGGCCATAGGGGCCCCCATAGGGGCCGTACTACGGTAACCTTCGATGGGGAGGTCCTGGCGTCACTGTTCGCAGACCGCGAACGGCTTCAGAGGGCGGCCGAGCAATATTTGGCTGTTTCTACGAGAGAGATCGAGCTTCTTCGTTGGGCCAACAGCCGGCTAGAGGGGCAGGTAGCATCCCTCCAACGACAGATTGCCCAGTCAGCTCAGCGGCGTGGAGAGAGCTCAGCAGCGCCCGAAGAAAATGACAAGCCCCAGTGAGGGCTCATGTATCTTTTTCTTCACTTTTTATTGTCCTTTTATGATGAATGAAAAGAAGAATTTTCGCAACTTTTGTGTTCGCTGCTATTTTCAAGATGTTTATTCTCATCACTCGGTCTTGGCCGAAGCTTCCAATATTAAGAGACGCACTTCGGCTCTGGCCGAAGCTTTTATTCGTAAGGAATGCACTCCGGCTCTAGCTGAGGTTTGCGCTCCTCGGCTTTGGCCGGGGCTGATACACTTCGGCACCGGCCGGGGCTTGTAAGCTGCCCGAATCCGGCCAAAGCTCCTTTGCTCCTCGATCCGACCGGGTTGGCCGAAGTTTCCAGTTGGGAGGTCGGCTCGGACCGAGGCATAAGATAATGTTCAGTTGTACTGAATCGAAAGAAGATACCTTGGTTTATTCCGAAGTATGGAGGCGATCTCAGCTTTGAGTTGAAGCACAAGGCAATGCCTCGGTTTTATGCCAAGACATAACGGTCGATTGGGCCGGAGCAGGGGATATCGATGTGCCTTTATTGAGGAGTACTTGACTTCTGCGCCTTTTTTTTTTTATTACTCTGCCAGTGCCTTATCTTTTCCAAGATGATTGGCCTTCTTTTGCCGAGATGGATAAACGGCTTTGCAACCTGTAGAAGGATGCCTTGTTACTTGCCTGAGTCATTTATTTCGTCGGTCTTTTCCAACGCGGGTCCTTTTAATGTACGACGCAAGCACTCGTCCGCCATTGGAGAGTGTCATTTTCATCGGGCGATTTTCTAGGCCTGTCCGTATCTCAAAGACCGGCGGACGATTTCCTGCATTTAAGGTTCCTGATTCGAGATCAAAAGGAAATCTTTTGGCATGCGTCATGGCTTGGGCAATGCGCTCGGCGCACATCGAAGAGCGTTCTTTTTATCCTGGGAAGCCACGTGGTAGTGTGGCCAGGGCATTTTGAATCTCGGGACTTTCTGCTTTAATAGCTGCTCCCGGTCTGTTTGCCTATAAAATGGAAGGAGGGGGCCATGTTAGGCCATCTCCCAAGACTTTCTTCCTTGTGAGTTGTGAAAGTTTTCATGATGTCTGCATCCCTGAGGTTGAGAGTGGAGGGACTGAGCTTTCCTTTTGCAAGTCGTTTTCCCCCGGATAGCTGGGGTGATGAAGAAGCTGCTGAAGAGCAGACCGTCCTCGAGAGAAGAATTTTAGAGATCATATGGAGAGTGCACGGGAGGTCCGCAGAGATTATATGGGGGGCGCACGTATGCGCTCACTGTATGTCCTTTGTCACTTGCCATGGGGACCGTCGGAAATGCAAAGCATGCATATCCCCATGGTAAGGACGGACTTTCCTTCTCCCTCGGGCTAGATTCTCAGTTCATCCATGTGGGAATCTTTTGCCATGTGAAGAGGGAGTTGAGAGCAGTGTGGGTCTACTGGTCCCCTGTCTTTCACGATTGGGCAGTGACCTAGCAGCCCAGCATTCCACCTAGGGGAATGTCTCCCCAGCATCGGCATCCACAGGTCTTCCTTCTGTTTTTGGATCTCTTAGTTCATCCAGAGGACCCGTGGGAGGCCGGCTTCGCTATTTGGCCTTAACCAGTGGTTCAGGGCGAGCTGACTGATTTGTCTGATTTTCGGGTCAGATGCTGAAACATCATTATTAACCGAAGCTGACTGAAGCAGTCCGGCCGAGCTATTTGCTTGTTTTTATTTCCTATGCCATGATGCACTTATAACGCCTCTTAGGAGGTTGTAACTCTTTTCATTGATGAAGAAAGAAAGTTTTATTCTTTCTTCTTTTAGCACCTGCTTCTTTTTTGACGTGATTGTGTTTGAGTTACTACTCCCATATCATGCTTTTTGTGTTATAGCATATTTCAGCAGCGTTCTTGCTACCTTGTTCTCGCTAAGACCAATGTTCGGTCCTCAGTGGAGGAAAGCGTTTATCCCTGTTTGGGTCAGAGGTAGACCTGGGCGGTCCTATGGACTCATGCGGTAAGCATGATCTCATTTGCAGAACGAAGCAGGTATGTCTTTACTGTTGAGTAGAAGGAGGTTGCTTACTTCTGTCGAAGTATCATAGGGCGCCCGAGCGACGTCGAGGTATTTGGGAGATTGCCCAATCAGGCCGAAGTTTCAGGGTTGTGTTCCTTGGTTCGGCTGAGACTTCGAATAATATGGCACGAGGCATCAAGGAATATATCGCTCGGCTTAGCCGAGGTATTCGATAATGTATCACTCGGTTCGGTCGAGGCTTCATAAGGAACATATTTTACTTGGCCCCACCAAGGTGCGAAGATCGCTCGGCATTGCCAAGGATTTTTGATATTTTGCTTGACCTTGCCAAGGTATGGAGATCGCTCGGCGTTGCCGAGGATTTTGATATTTTACTTGGTCCTGCCAAGGTAAGGAGATATCACTCGGTTGGCCGAGGATTCAGATAATTCGGAGATAAATCACTCGGTTTGGCCGAGGATTTTGGTAAGAGATGCACTTCGGCTTTAGCCGGGCTTTGCGCCATTTGATCCGGTCGGGGCTTGTAAGCTGCTTGGATCCGGTCGAAGTTCCTTCGCCCTTTGGTCCGGCCGGGGCTTGTAAGCTGCCTGGATCCGGTCGAAGTTCCTTCGCCCTTTGGTCCGGCCGGGGCTTGTAAGCTGCCCGAATCCGGATGAAGTTTCTTCGCCATTTGGTCCGGTCGGGGCTTGTAAGCTGCCCAAATCCGGACGAAGTTTCTTTGCCATTTGGTCCGACTGGGGCTTGTAAGCTGCCCGAATCCGGCCAAAGTTTCTTCGCCATTTGGTCCGGTCGGGGCTTGTAAGCTGCCCGAATCCGGCCAAAGTTTCTTCGCCATTTGGTCCGACCGGGGCTTGTAAGCTGCCCGAATCCGGCCGAAGTTCCTTCACCCTTTGGTCCGGTCGGAGCTTGTAAGCTGCCCGAATCCGGCCGAAGTTTCTTCATCCTTTGGTCCGGCCGGGGCTTGTAAGCTGTTCGAATCCGGCCGAAGTTTCTTCGCCATTTGGTCCGGCCGGGGCTTGTAAGCTGTCCGAATCCGACCGAAGTTTCTTCGCCATTTGGTCCGACCGGGGCTTGTAAGCTGCCCGAATCCGGCCGAAGTTTCTTCACCCTTTGATCCGGCCAGGGCTTGTAAGCTGCCCGAATCCGGACGAAGTTTCTTCACCCTTTGGTTCGACCGGGGCTTGTAAGCTGTCCAAATCCGACCGAAGTTTCTTCACCATTTGGTCCGGCCGAGGCTTGTAAGCTGCCCGAATCCGGACGAAGTTTTGGAGATCACTTGGCCTGTAGCCGTACTGGGGGTGCTCGACCATACCGAGTCTTTGTTGAATAGGACTCGGCCCAGCCAGGTGCGGAGATATCCCTACTCAAGGAGATAGCTCGGTTGTGCCGAGAATGGGCAAGTAACATTCATTTTCATTATGACTTTTAGAAAGAATGATTGCAGCGATCAAGCCGTGAATAATGGAAACAAGATGTTAATGCTGTAAATAGGGCGAGTCTATAGAAAGCGTACCCTACTGATGGTATATACGGAGATTGTCCGAATTCCACGTCCGGGAATAGATTTTCCGTTCAGATCTTGGAGCTTGTAGGTGCCAGGTCCGATGACTTCCGCCACTTGATAGGGGCCTTCCCAGTTCAGAGACAGCTTTCCTTGTTCTAGTGGTTTGGAGACAGATGCTTTTCGAAGAATAAGATCGCCGGGTGAGAAGGATTTCCCTTGACTCTAGAGGCATGATAGCGAGCCACTATTTGCTGGTATGCGGCTACCCTGATTCGAGCTTTCTCTCTGATTTCTTCCACCAGGTCGAGATTGGTGCGGAGCTGCTCGTCGTTAGCCTCCTCCGAGTAGCTCTCCATCCGTGGAGAAGGAAGTCCTATCTCTACGGGGATGACGGGCTTCCGTGCCGAAGGCCATCCGGAATGGGGTCTCGCCAGTGGGGATTCTCTGGGTGATGCAGTAGGCCCATAGGACGTGGTGAAGTTCGTCCGCCCATCTGCCTCGGGCTCTGGCAAGCCAAGCCTTGATCCCTTGAAGTCGAGTCCGGTTAGTTACCTCGGCTTCTCCGTTGGCTTGCGGATGCCCTACCAATGTAAGGCGGTGGCAGATCCCATGCTCCTCGCAGAAACCTCGGAACTTTGGGTTATCAAATTGCTTGCCATTGTCGGTGATAATGGTATGCGGGAGGCCAAAGCGACAAATAATTGATCTCCATACGAGTCCCTGGCCTAAGCTTTGGTTATCTGGGCAATTGCCTTGGCCTCCATCCACTTGGTGAAGTAGTCGATGGCGACAAACAAAAACTCTCTGTCCAGTGGCGAGGGAAAAAGGGCCAAGGATGTCCATGCTCCACTTGGCAAAGGGCCAAGCGAAGGAAATAGGGACCAAACTGGCAAAGGAAAGCCTCTGGATATTAGAATGTCTCTGACAAGGGTCGCAAGCTCTGACGAGATCGTCAGCATCCTTTTGCATGGTGGGCCAATAATACCCCGGCGCAGCCTTGTGGCATAAGGGTCGGCTTCCCAGATGGTTGCCGTAAATTCCCTCATGTACCTCCCGAAGAATATAATCAGCTTCAGATGCGCGAAGGCACTTGAGTAGCGGCATGGAAAAAGGATCGCTTATACAGCTGGTCGTCGATCAGCACATATTGGGTGGCTTGCAATTTCAGCTTCCTTGCTTCCTTTCGGTCGGCTGGGAGCGACCCTTCTTTAAGATACTTTAATATGGGTCGAACTAGGATGGTTCGGCCTCGACCTGCATCACTCGGTTAGCCTCCGCGATGCTAGGCTTTTCCAGAATCTTCAGGGGAAACTTCCGCTCGGAATCTATCGATTCCGTAGTTGCTAGCTGAGACAATAGATCGGCGCGTGCATTCTCGGATCTTGGGATCTGAATGACTTCAAATTCAGAGAAGTTGGAAAGTAAGTCTCGCACCTATTGGAGATACCGAATCGTGTTCTTTAAGTCAGCGCCAGAGCCATTGGCATTAGACGACCCGTCAACGTGGAGCAGCCATAGGGCATCAAATCTCGGGTGCTCAGAAGAGTCCGGAGTGGAGCCCATCCTCCGGGATGGTACATTCGAGGAGGAAATCAGCTAGAACCTGGGCTTTGATGGCCGGGCGAGGTTGGTATCGGATGTCATGCTCGCTTAGCTCGACGGCCCATTTAGCCATTCTCCTTGATGTCTCCGGACGATGGACCACCACCTTGATGGGTTGGTCGGTAAGGACCGTTATAGAATGTGCCTGAAAATATGGTCGCAGCCTCCGAACCGACGTTACCAGGGCCAAAACCAACTTCTCGATCCGGATGTATCTTGTCTCGGCGTCTCGGAGCAGTTTGCTGACATAATAGATCGGCTTTTGGGTCTTGTTCTCTTCTCTGACCAACACCGAGCCAACTGCGCCTTCTGAAACTGCTAGTACAGAAACAACATTTCCTTCGAATTCGGACTGCTGAGGAGGGGTGGAGAGCCGAGATACCTCTTGAGGTCCTCGAATGATTTCTAACACTCGGGAGACCATTGAAAATTCTTGGCTGATCGGAGAGCTTTAAAGAAAGGAAGGCATCTCTCGGCCGACCGAGCAGAAAGGAAGGCATCTCTCGGCCGACCGAGCCACGAAGCGGTTGAGGGCTGCGATCCTACCAGTCAGGCCCTGGACCTCTTTGACGGACGCTGGGGGCGCCATTGCCGAAGGGCCTGAATCTTCTACGGATTGGCTTCAATGCCCCGCTGAGAAACCATGAAGCTTATAAACTTTCCAGAATGACGTCGAAGGCGCACTTAGTTGGGTTGAGCTTCATCCAATATTTTTGGAGTGTTGCGAAGCTCTCAGAGAGATCCTCAATGTGCTGGGATGCTTCTTTGCTTTTGACCAGCATGTCGTCAACATATACCTCCATGTTTTGACCAATTTGCTCCTTGAAGACTTGTTAACTAGCCTTTGGTAAGTGGTACCTGCATTTTTCAGACCGAAAAGCATGACACGGTAACAATAAGTACCTCGGTCGGTTATGAATGCGGTCTTCTCTTCATTCTCGGGCACCATTCGAATTTGGTTGTAGCCCAAATATGCGTCCATGAAGGTCAGCATCTAATGACCTGAAGTAGCATCTACGAGCTGGTCGATTCGAGGGAGAGGGAAGCTGTCCTTCGGGCATACTTTATTGAGGTCGGTGAAGTCGACGCAGATCCGCTATTTACCGTTCGACTTCTTCACCATGACAACATTTGACAGCCAGTTGGGATAGTTTACCTTCCGAATGAAATTTGCCTTGATGAGCTTGTCAACTTCTTCCTCAATTGCCTTCTGTCGCTCAGGGGCGAAGCTCCTTTTCTTCTACTTCACGGGCCGGGACATCTCGTCCACATTAAGACGGTGGACGAGAATGTCTGGACTGATTCCTGGCATATCAGAAGCGGACCAGGCGAAGACATCGGCATTCCTTCGGAGAAACTCGATTAGCTCCAACCGGGGTTTCCCTTTCAGTAGCGACCCGATCCTTATGGTTTGGTCGGGTCGGGCTTTGCTCAGCGGTACCTCCTTCAGCTCTTCGGCTGGTTCTCCTCGTTGCTCGGCAAAGTCCTCCCGAGCATCCAGTCCATCAACCTCGGGCAATTGGACTGAAGGCTGGTGACGAAGCACTGCCGAGCTACAGCTTGGTTTCCTCGAACTACTCCCACTCCCCATCCGATAGGGAACTTCATTGCTAGATGCGAGATGGAGACAACAGCTCAAGGGACATCAGGCCAGGTCTTCCAAAGATTACATTGTAGGATGACCGAAGTTTGGTCATCAGAAATCCGTGTGAACAGTGGCAACGCGAGGCCAAATTCCCGCACGGACCGTCAAGGTCACGACCCCTCTAGGGTAATAACATCGCCGGTAAACCCCATTAGGGTGGAGTCCACGGCTTGGAGATTCTCCATGAGCAATTTCACCTTCACAAACACATCGAGATACAAAACATTGACAGAGCTCCCACTATCAATAAGGATCCGGTCTACATCATAATTATTTAGATTGAGAGATACAACCAATGCATCGTCATGCGGGAACTGTATCTTCTGGAGGTCGTTGTCGGAGAAGGAGAGCTCATTAGTCCGCGCTCTCTTTGGCGCTGAACCTTCTTCATCGTCCTAATGTAGCCCAAAACTCATAATTATGGCTTGTATTAAAGTTATTGACTCTGAATGACATAAAGGTATTATCCTTCCTTGTATAAATTGGATTGCTATAAGATACCTTGCATGCCAGGCATGTGGCGGATTGCTATCCCTGGATCCCACATTGAGTCTGGGGTGTGACACAAATCTACTAGGGTTGCTAGTCTGACTTGGATTTCAACTGCCAACAAAATCTTATATGTAATTTAGGAGTCTGATGTACTTGAACTCATGTATGAATTGAATAATATGGCCACTAGGACTCAACCTAATTATCAAGAATAAAACCATTTTAGCTACCTATGTGAATTTGACTTTATTCTACAATAAAAAAATGCCTATCTGACATAGAGATCTCTTATTCCATCTTTGACATGGGAGTCACTTTGATAAATAGATTCTTCTAAGTACATGTCTAGAGTGAGTATGGATCAGCTGACTAATTGGCCATGGTATGGTCAACATGGACATAAAGATTCTGTGCTGACATGGATAGGTTGCACGCATCATGTTTCCAAAGTCCACATAACACATACAAAGAAGTGGGGTTTTATATGATGAATATGCTTGAGTGCATGTGGTAATTTATCTACATTTTTATACATGCATTTGTGTGGCTTGAAATGAAAAACGAAGTATAGTAAAAATATATGAAATATATGTTGTGCTTATTAACAGGTTCTAGCATCTGCAAGTCTGCCAACATGATGGTTATATAATACCCTTTTCATTATCTCAAGCACCAAAAAGTTAAGGGCATTATCTGGATATGGCCTTAAGAACTTCATCTAAAAGATTGACAGTCAACTTTTATAGGAATTCAAATGAAAATATATCATCATATATATGTGCAGCGAAAGCATGCGGATCGTTTAACATACTAATTTAATATTATTATATCAAAAAGAAAAAAATATCATATAATTTTTAAATATAAAACATACTGATATGTTGTGGTCTTGAAGGAGCAGAGCGCTCTACTACCAGATTCGAAGATATGAAAGAAGAATCCCATGGGCCAAGGTATGTCACAAAAGTACCTGCAGAATAAAAACGAACCAGAGATGAAACCAGAGCCTTCCTTACCTTTCTCAAGATCGGTATCAAATTATGAGAGTGGGCTCACTCTTGTTTTTCTCTGATTCTCACAACTCTGGTGCACATAAAATAAGGGAGGAAAGGAGAAACTTTTTTTTCATGGTGTCATTTTTCACGTATTCTGAAAGTCCATCTTATGTTCTATTTATAGGCTCAAGATGAATCAAAAAAAATCTATTTAAATTATGTTTAAAATAATTTAATTTTGATATCTTTTATTTGTTATCACTTATTTTGACCGCATAAGAATAATTTTCTATACATGTACGTCAACTCCTTGATCGTATCAAGAAAAAAGTTATTTTCTTATTTGCAACTAATTTATAAATAATATCTAAATTAAATATAATATAATAATATTTAAATTATCAAACCTCATTTAATAATTTTAGATATATTAATTTTAAATATCTAATAAATCAAATTATTATTTATTTTTAATATTTTTAATAATCACATTATCAAAATATTAAAAATTAAAATTATTTTCTCTCTCCATTAATTCATAATATGCGCCATTTATAAGAGAAAAAAATTCTCTTGTATGATGTTCCATAATAACATTTATGTGCAACCATTCATATCAATTATTATATGAACAATGTGTCTAAACACAATTTATTTTGTCCAATAACCAATTTATTGTACCAAAATAAATGTGAGAAAAATAATCAATCAAATTGATTATTATTTTCATAATAAACTCTTTATTATAAAGTTTTAATAAATATTTTATTTAAGAAAAATAACTAATTAATCACATTAATTATTTAATCCAAGAGTATTCGATGTGATTAACCTAAGATGGTGTGGGGACCATGGATCCATAATTTTAAGCTCCAATAAACTTGAATAAACTTAATTAAAACTCTTTAATTAATTATTCAGTTTATTAATTTCAAAGTTATTCCACTAAAAACTCGAGACTGCACTCTTAAAAATTACAGATTAATTTTACTCAAAAACTTGAGTCGTCTACTGATATAATCATTACGTGTAATTCACCTCTCCATAATTAGTTCATAATTATAACTAGTTGAAATAACCATTGTACTCCTCTAATTATCTTTGTGCCTTAAGTACCATTGATTCACTAGTTAAACAGTTAATTTATGATCGGATCATAAATTGCGCGCATAACTATTTAGCTTCATAATCAACACTTAAGGAAACTAATTTTAAGCTTCTTTTTAAAAACCATAGATTTCATATCTTTAAATCATATTCTCAGTCGAATGCGTTTTTGAATCTCCAAGATGTAAGTATTGAGCCCAACATCAAATGAGCTTTAACGAATAAATCAAAAGATCCAGTAGCACAATCAAGGAGTTTGTGATTAAGTCAGGATTAAGGTTGATGTACATATGATCATCTTGTGACATAAATTGAATTCTTTATAACGGTCTTAAATAAAGATTCAAATTATATCGGTCTAAGTCCTATATAATCTTATATATAATATCTCCACTAAATGTCTCTACACAACAATCCGGATAAGATTGTCACATTCATAATGTTCATGGACTGTATCAGTGATTAGCGATAGAAGATTCATACTTCTATCAATCACGGACATATTTAAATTTATTAGCTGTAATTTCAATCCTCTTGTATACATTATACTAAAATTACAGTCTCATAATATATTTTAGATTTATACATAAACATTCATCTTTCATATAAAAGAGGCTAGATTGAAGAAAAATGCTTATTTTATTAATTCAAAAAATTAAAAGTATAAATACATCTGATTTAAGGGCACTATTCCAAACACTTTTATCATTCACCTTGCCTTACAGACAAACTTAGACTGCTTATGAATATGCAAGACATATAAATTTTAGTGATGCATGTCAGACAATGCCAACTGGGCTCTTGTTGAATTCCAAATCATAACTTCAATGTTGATAAGAGGGTTTGGGAGTTGAGTGCGAATTTTGACTTTTTGTTTAATACTGAACAAATCTGTCAACTTAAAGCCCGCATATGTTTTTGTTCGTTGTTCTAGATTCTCATGCAACTTGCGTATATGTCTTCTTCCACAGGTTGTGGCAAATTTCAGTGCATCTTGATGTGGTCCATGCCGAATGATGGCACCTGTTTATGCTGAGCTGTCTGAGAAGAATCCCTCTCTCAGGTTCCTGATTATTGTTGTTGATGTATTGGTGGTATGATCTGCTTGTCTGCAATCCCGTCCTCTGCACTCTTTGTTTGATGCTTTCAACAGCTTCCGTTGCTTCCTTTTACGCGTGTTTCCAATTAAGCATTAAATACAGCCTTTTCAAATATACTTTTTGGTCAGTTTCGGATCCGTCTTGGCTGAAAATCAGTCAATTTTGGCTGAAAAGGATTGGTTTCAGCTGAAACTTAAGCCTTGGTTACTGTTCTTGAATCAAACTCGTAGCCCTGGCTTTGCCATGACATCTTCATTTTAGAGGTGGAAGTGTTTGCTAAAGTGTGCTTGTAGATAAAGCTGAAAACTGGTCTACAGAAAATTCAAAGGTTTCCCATTGCTTAATTTACGACTTCAACTATCTGTTATATTACCAACCTCTTATTCTGTGAAAACTGGTATGTTGGATTGACAGTGAGTGTTAGATGAATTGCTTGTTGTTTCAAGCATGCTGGTAGGTATAGGTTATATTAATACTGTGGAACCTCTGCCAGTGCAATAGAAGATCCATCTTGAACATTGATAGGCAGAGGGCATGAGCATTAAGAGCTGGAAATCAAAGAATAGAAGGTATGACTTTTTCTGTGCATTTGCAAACTTGCCTGTGTCCTTGTGGACAGATGGAAGCTTCCATCATCATCATCGTTGTTATGCAAAATGTGCTATTGTTTGAACTTCATTGTTTTGTCTTCTACCTCATGGTTTCTGCCAGGTTATACTTTTGTCATTCCCATTGATATTTCTTTTATCTTTACTTTTGCCCTGGTGATGTAGCACATCCATTGGTTTAGCCACTAATCTCACTTAAGTCTCATAGGATAACTGAGATCCCTACCTATGCTTCTTTGTTTTCTTAAGTGAGGCCAGGAAGATCTCTTAAGAATTAAGAGGATCAGAATGTAATCAATGTTGTTATGATCACTCGTATGATGTTTTCCATAATGAGTGAGCAGTTCCCATTTATTGGGTCATTGTTGACTATGGTTTATGAAGTTCCAGATGAATAGTTGTGCCAGGGAAAGCTGAATAAACTCTCACTTATTAAATTTCTATCTGTTTTGAGCATAATTTGTTTGCTAACGCTCTAAGTTGTAAATTGATGGTTCAGGTAGGTGTGAAATGGGATCCTTCATTATCATTTTAAGCTCTGTGACAAACCTATCACACCAAGATTGTATCATTTCTGAACGCATGTCTCCCAGCTTGGTTCCAGCATATCTGCACCATGTTTTCAGGCGTTCTTGGTGTTGTATGGCTTCAATCCTGTTTCAGCATCATTCAATCCAAGAGAAAATTGCGTGTAAAGAGAGAGCCTCTGTTCAGCACATGGAATCTTCTAGTTTTGTTTAAGCCTTATGATGCCGAAGAACCTTATACTTGAACATCAACCATTGAACCACTAAACAGAGTTAGGTCTAATTTTTGAATAGCTGACCGGACATTTTGTTAATGCCTCTATCTACCAACCTATATGTTGTTTCACAGGCTTACTGCTGTGCATATAAACAACTATAATCCCATTTGTATTGCAGACACGCCACGCCTTCATTTGTGTCGCAAGGCTCCATTTTGGTCAACATTTTTCAGGTCATTTACATGTTAGGAAGGCAAGCTAAAACTAACTTGAATTGAAGGACATGTAAAAGGTTTCAGGAGACTTTTATATGTGAGATAAAATGTAGAATGCAGTAAGAAGTATCCAGGTGACCTTGATATCATGTTGATCATTTTGTTCAATGGGCAACCTCTGTCTGACTCACTGTTTCTGAAAATTCTGTGTTAGAGATCTCTGAAAATGTTGCCTATTATGTTTTCTGTGGACCAGTATTTGTTTCATCATTGAATCCAGAATGATAGGTCATTTATCAACAACTTTCCACAATATAGAATTTGGTCAGCAAGACCTTGTTAACTATTAAATCTGGGAACAATATGTTACTTGTAAAACTGACTTCTAGCTAGTGGCAATTTTTTTAATATGTTAGCTTGAGTGTATCAAGTCAGGTTTGCAACAAATTTGTGTTTATACATGGGAAGCATTCTCTGTTGACAAATATGGAGATTATATTTGTAAATGGGTGTTGCAGGATTTCAGTTCATCATTAGATATCCTTGCAACTCCAATGTTCTTCTTCTTGAAAGATGGACAGCACCTGGATAGGCTTGTCGGCGCCAACATGCCTGCATTTGAGAACAAGGTGAATATGCTTATTGAATCCTCATCCCAGGGCTCCCAGCGAATCCATCTGGCTATTGAAATGATGAAAAAAGTCTTTTCATGGCATTTGTATATATTGATCTTGTGGTTTGCTTGATAAGAGTAGCTTGTGTATTTTTTGGGGTCTCTCATACTTGACTTCTCTGTCAGACTTGCATTACTTCCCAAACCAATTGTACATAACTGCTTACTGTTGTTGGCTTGAATTCTTATAGTATGAGGAAGGGTTACAAGTCAAAAGTACTTATCCAATATGAATGTAAACTAAAGCATAAAGAACTAATTTGTGCATAGCACGACTGGTGACCTACCCTGGCTGAACCGTCAGATGTCATTTACTTTATTTGTGGGTCTGACTTTTGAATCGCAAGGCAGGGATGCATTTGTTGGTGCTATAATCTCCTTTGTCATGTAGGTATTTCTGGTCAATGACAAATAGTTTATTCACTTGATTTCATGCAGCTGGTTTTAGTGTTTGTGAGTATGTTCATAACTTGGTGAGGAGATGACTTGCAACCCTGCAACCCTGGGGCTTGCTCTTGTAGCATTACTGGACTAAGCTGGAGTGCCAACTGGTTATTTTGGTTAGAATTGTTGCCTAAGCCTATTTGCATTTTGTGAGATGGCAGGCCTGAAGCTTTGATCAAGACGGATCTAAAAGTTGTGATCTTTAATGAGTATGTGTTGGGTTAGTTTGTGTCAGCTCCAATTTGATCCAGTCAGATGTTTACTGTCATAATTTTGAATCAGATTAACGAGTTTTGCGTCTGATTTATTGCTTTTGGAGCAGGTGATAAGCCCTGTCACTCCAAGCCGCTGGATCCGATAAACGGTAGAACAGGAGAGAAGGATACTGCAAAGCAAGGGCGTCGAGATTCAAACATTTTATTTATTGTATACATTCACACAACAGCCACTACAAGAGAAACAATTTGAATCATAATCTATTGCAATACCACCACAAGAGAGACGATTTGAATCATAACCCATTGCAATTTTAGACTTCCAGGAATGGTGGATGAGATGGTTGCATATCGCTCCACTTCCTGAATCGCACTGGGGGAGTGGTGTGAATTAATGTACCATATAGTAATATATTATTAGTTGCAATATATTGTGCCCTAAACCTCTCCAACATCAGAGAAATTTTGATCAGCATTGGCTAATGAGCCAACTGCTAACATGAATAGGAAGATTAGTTATTTTAAGTGATGCATTATGGAATGTTGGCATAGAGATGAGGGAAAGATTAGATTCTTATCCATGTCACTCCTTTCAACCATGAGTGACTTGAACAAGATGGTGCCCTCACCGCTGGGACAGTCAATAATCCCATTTACTTTTCCATCAATTACATGGACCTTTGTGTGCAATATCTGATCTTCTCCAAACCACATTGTGAGATGCCTTTTTTAACTCTCCCATCAATTGCGGCACATCAAATGCAAGATATCTCTATGACAGTGCTGCTGAGGGAGCACATGGAGTTAGAGAAAACCCAACAACGCTCACCAGAAGTCCGGTGAACAAATGATTTCTTATGCACATGGAGTGAGAGAAAACATTCCCACCTGGAGTCCAAAAACCTCCAATGACTCATTTATTCGCACGACGCGCTAGCATTGGAGTGGAGCCCTCCACCGCGGTTTCCAGCTGGCCCGCACCACCGCTTGCACCGCGATGCCACTACGTTCTCTCCAGCCGGCTTGCAAGCAAAGACCCGGCACCATGTCGGTGGTAACCTCGGTAGCCACCGCAAGAAATCTATTTAGACCTGTGGAGCTAGCATTCTTACAACAGAGAGAGGAAAACAGAAACAGAGTGTCTAAAACTCATCGATAACTTTAGTCATTAAGCGAATGAGGAATGAAATAAGAGTGTGTCTAAATCAAATATTGATAGTCTCCTTAACAATTATAACACATTTACTGAATAACACCCCACTTTCTGGATTGCAGGCTTGCAGCATATGGTTTGATCTGCTAACACCTATCTCTTATTCTGAAAATGATCATAACCATTGCAGCAACTAACAACCAAAACATTCTTATAAATACAAATAAGAGTCATGCATCAGATAGAACTTAGGAGATCTTAAGAGTCTAATAAAATTACAACACAATTCACCAAATATCACTGAACAAAGAGAATACGTAGGGGAAATTAAGAGCTGCTTTCTTTGTTGAGAAACACAATATAGTAGCAATCCACCTCAAGATTTGATTCTCACCGCCCTTTGGGGTTCATGATCTGCGAGAACACAGCACTTGGTGTCAGTCCATCAGACTCCTCACTTGCAATGCTCCGCCCCCCGATGCTCATTGTGGTGGTTGTGGTTGTGGTTGTGCTCGAGTCCACCGACGGGTCGTTAGGGTCTTTCTTCCCCACCATCATGGGAGGAGCACCATCATCTGAGATTGCACCACCAATGAGACTGCCGTCTTCCTCTGTGCTCTCTTGCAGCTGGAGTGCAAATTCAAGGTTCCACAGGACATCACCCATTGATGGTCGCTCGATTCCCTGATCAGCAACGCACTTCTCAGCGGTCTCGGCAAACTTCTTGAAGCACTGGGGAGCAATCTTGCCCTTGAGATAGGGATCAATGATCTGATCAAGAATGCCCTTCTTCTGGCAGTGCAGAGCCCACTCAGCCAAGCTCACTTGTTCCTTTGGAAGAGTCGGGTTCAGAGCTGGCCGAGCACAGAGGACCTCAAACAAGACAACCCCAAAAGAGTACACATCGGATTTATCGGTAAGTTGCTGTCGCCTGAAGTACTCTGGGTCAAGGTAGCCAAAGCTGCCCTTCACCACCGTGCTAACATGGGTGTGGTCAAGCGTAGGACCGGTCTTTGAAAGTCCAAAATCTGAAACCTTGGCAACCCATTTCTCATCTAAGAGAATGTTGGTAGTCTTGACATCTCGGTGGATGATAGTATGCTTGGCACCAGTGTGGAGGTAGTGAAGCCCACGAGCTGCACCAATGCAGATCTCAAGCCGCTGCTTCCAGGTGAGAGGTGGCTTCTGGGTCTTGTAGAGGTGCTCGCGGAGCGTCCCATGGGCCATGTAGTCATACACCAGAATCATTTCACAGTTCTCCTCACAGTAACCAATCAAGGAGACAAGGTGGCGGTGGCGGAGCTTGGACAGCATCTCAATCTCGGTCTGGAATTCATGGACACCTTGCTCAGACATTGGGTTCCCACGTTTGATTGCAACTTTGGTGGAGCCACCATCTACTTCTCCACGATAGACCTTCCCGAAGCCACCAACACCAAGAACGAGGGCCTCATCGAAGCCATTGGTGGCAGCCTCAATCTCTGCAAACGAGAAGTGGCGGCAAAGGTTGGATGGGAGCGACGAGGCATAGCTCCCGGTCGTGTTGGTCTTGGCTGACGCTGCTGAGTGTGAGTTGCCATAGAGGGAGAGTGGCAGCCAACCTGATGGGCCTTCGCCGGCGCCTGCATCCTTTTCTCTCTTCTTCTTTTGCCTGCAAATCGCAAACAGGCAAAAATAGGCGCCCAACAGGACAGCAACCCCACCAATCACCCCACCGGCGATCACCGGAGCTTTACTCTTAGATTTGCCATTATGGTGATTGAAAGCCTTATCAGGATCCACATCGGGCTCCGGCAGCGGTTCTGGATTCAGTCCAGCAAGACTTCCATTGCTGCTCTGCAGCTTAAAGACCTCCATCCCATTCAAGATAGCATCATAGTACTCTGGCTTGGTTTGAGTATCAGGATGGAGTGCGACCCACAAATCCATGAAGCCGGTCCCTGAAGTTATCACCACATAGTCCTCATACACTGGGATGCCGATTCCACTGCTCCAACCAATCACATCAGCACCTTCAAACGCAGTCATGTTGTTGAGATAGATATCAAAGACCCTCTGGTTTGGCTCTGTCATTGGATGCTGGATCTCGCAGAAATGCAGCCTCACAAGGTAATAGAACCCAGCATTCACTGAAAGACACCATGTGAGATTATAATTTATATTGACGTGTGCATCAGGCCCCATCGACCGTGCCGTCGAGTATACATCCATCGGAGCGATGTATTCCGGCGAGGTGCTCGAGTATTTGATGGTGACATTCGGGTCTTTGGAGTAGCTGACACCAAACGCAGCACCATAGATGTATGGTGAGTCATCAAACCACGAACGATACAAGCCAGAATCTTGGGTGGGAGAAATCGCCTGCCCGCCCACATTCAACCTGTAGACAGTCTCAATGGCCGAGTCCTGGTCGATGGAGAAGACTGTGGAGGTCCCAACAAGCAATGGATTGGAGGTGGTAAAGATGTCGGGGATCGAGACGATCTCGATGCCATTCACAAAGGCATAAGAATTGGGGTGGTTAGCAGAAGGGGTGAAGGTGAGGTTGAGGCCACTGGAGGAGACGTTGACGGAATATTCACGGACGAGGTAGGCAAGGTTGAGGTTATTGGCGGTGAGGTAGGCACTGAAGTTTTGGAGGAGGGTGTGGGAGCCGGTGGTGACGGAAAAGAAGGCATCGGAGGCGGCGCGGGCGGAGTAGTTGGCAGAATAGAAGTAGAGGCGAATAAATTTCCGGCCAGCGCCGAGGGGAAAGGTGTAAGTGTAGGGGGATGTGAAGACCCGGGCGGTCAAGTAGGGGACTTGCGGGACCGACGAGTCCTGGGAGGAGGCGGTGGAGCCAACGCCATTCATGGAGGGGGCATACTTGGAGTCGGCGTCCCCGGTCCAGGTGCGGCCATCGGTGTCGTTGTCCTTCCCGGAAGCGCCGCAGTTAAGGAGAATGTTATCCCGTGGGACGTAGGTGCTGCTGGCGCTGTCAGCTGCCGAGATCTTGCCAACGGCCAACAAGAAGAAGGAAGCACAGAGAAGGATGGGAGGTAAAGCTTGATGCCTCTTCATGAGGAAAAGCCAAACCCTTGGAAAAACCTAAAATTTGTGACCTAAACTCAGGGCTACCCAGACGAGGAAGATTACAAAACAGAGAAAGATCGGATCTTTCGGGAACAAGCGTTTGAGGAAACACCCAACATCGAAGAAGATCGGATCACGAACAACGAAGACCAACGATTTCTAGCAGAAAATCAGCACTGCATTCAGCTATAACAGTGGAAGCAGATCGGATAGGAAGCCACTGCCAAAAAAAAAAAGAAGCAAGATCCAAGAAGAAATGGATGATTAAGCTACAGAAAAAAAAAAAAAAGAAGAAATCCACAGATGTGTGCTAAAAACCCTAATTTCAAGAGGAAAAAAGAAAGGTACCTGAGACGAGCTCCGATGGCGACGAGCGCGACGGATAGAAAAGAGGAGAGAGAGAGAGAGAGAGAGAGAGTGGGTAGGAGGGCTAAGGCCGCGGGATCGGGGATCCGAAAGGAATGGAAAAAGAGCAATGGGGGTGGCTTTCAGCTGAGGTCTCAGCTCGTAGAAAACTGCCCTTTTAATATAAATTAATAGGGTGAACAGTGATTGGAAATTGTTAAAGCAAATGTCAAGATAACTGGTCTCAATCCCCAAGTTAACGCGGCTCAGGGCTCCAGTTAGTGGCGAGCTGGCAATTCAAAGAAAGCGAAGCATCTGACAGCCAGAGCCTGCCAGTTTGCCACCAGGGGCAGGGAGCCATTTGGTAGGAGGATCGTGGGGTCCACCGTTGTGGAATCCCGCCGCTCGGGCGATCGGAGCCGTCGGATTGTGCGATTTCCTGTCGTCGGTGCGCTTCAGCGGGTCGGAAGGGCCGCGATTATACGACGATGTCGCGACTGTCGTTCATACCCTCCACACACACACATGCGAAACGAAAAGATGGAACAAAGAAAATAATAATAATAATAATAATAATAAACAACGGGATGGGTTTGATGACGATAATAGATTTGGTGAAAAATGGAAGTGAAGTGGAGCTGAGGTGAGGCTCGCTGGCTCACCCAAACGCATATATTTATTTTTTAAAAATTTTTTTTTTCTTTTACGAAAAACTTACTAGCATTAAAATTTAAAATTATTCTTATAACTTTATTTTATTTTATTTTCTATTATATTACTATAATATAATATTTATATCATATATTATATTATATTATATATTATAAATAAAATATTTCTAATATAAATAATTTAGTATTATTATATTGGTATTGTATTATAATAATATAATATATGGTATTGGTTAATCAATTTATTTAATAGGATTGTAACAATTAAAAGAATGCCTGATGATTGAAGAAAAATATATTAATATCCATATACAAAATAAAGAAGGAATTTAAAGTTGTGCAAATTATATAGGAATTAAGCTAATGAGTGAAATTATAGGAAAGAGTAATAGAAAATCGAATGGGAATTGAAACTTTTGTATTAAATAATTAATTTGGATTTATGCTTGGAAGATCGATCATGGAAGCTATTTGTTTGTTAAAAAGATTGATGGAGAGGTATAGAAAAAAGAAAAAAAATATCTTCATATGATCTTTATTGATTTAGAGAAAGCATATGATAGAGTATCTAGAGAAATAACATGGTGAGTTTTAGAGAAAAAGGGAGCTATCAAAAGGTAAATAAAATTGATAAAAGATATGTATGATGGAGTAATAACTCTTGTTAAAACAATAATAGAAGAAACTAGTGAGTTTCTAATTACTATAGATTACATCAAAGATATGTCTTTATGTTTGTATTTTTTTATTAGTTATGGATGAATTAATTAATATATTCAAAATGATATCCAATGGTGTATGCTATTTGCAAACGATATAGCGTTGATTGATGAAACTAAATCTAGAGTAAATGCTAAGTTATAAATTTGGAGAGAGGTTTTAAAATCAAAAGGTTTTAAGATTAATATAATTAAAACTAATACATGAAATATAATTTTAGTGGAAGTAGAAATATAAATGAAGATACAGTAAAGATTACAAGCCAAGAGATATCAAAGAGCAAAAAGTTTAAACATATAAGAGTTATATAGCAAGAAGGTGAATAGTTAAGATGTGAATCATAGAGTTAAAGTAAGATGGATTAAGTGGAGGAGTATTTCGAAAGTATTGTATGATCGATGCATGTTATTAAAATTGAAAGAAAAATTCTATAAAATCGCTATTAGGCCAGCTATGCTATATGAAACAGAGTGCTGGGCAATACTGAAATAACATATGAATAAATTAAGTGTAACAGAAATGTGCATGTTAAAATGGATATGTGATAAAACTTTAAAAGATATAATCAGAAATAATATATAAGAGAAATGATAGGAGTAACCTTATTGAAGATAAAATGAGAGAAAATCGATTACAGTGGTTTGAATATATAATAAAGAGACCTTTAGATGCTCCAATTAGAAAGAGTGATCTTTTAACAATTCATGGTAAGAATAGGTAGATGTAGACTTAAACTAACATAAATAAAAATAATTAAAAAAAATATAACTATTTATAATTTGAACGTCGACTTAGTCTTAAATAAAGAAGAGTGAAGGAAGCATATTCACATAGCCAACCCCATATAGTTAGGAAAAGGCTTAGATGAGTTGAGTTGAGTTAAGCTGAATACAAAATATGGTATTATAATAATATACTATGAATTCCTATGTAATTTTTATTTTAAGGTTATTATAGTTAAATTAGCATTTTCTTATATAAAATTATGAATTAAAGAAAAAATATTTTTGGACCTAACTTTTCGTACAATTTTTTTATCAACCAAACATAATAAAATCTATTTTTCTATCAAATTTTTTTATGAATATGGATCCATGAAAAACATTTTTCATTAACACTTTTCTTAGAAAAATATTAGATAAACATTAAAATTTTCATGCTTATGATGAGCTTCTTATTTTACTTGGTGGAACGTAAATAAAAGTCTTACACCAAAAATAAAAGATAAAAAATATAAATAAAAACGTAAAAATAGATATGTTTCAAAAAAAACCATACAAAGGGCCAAATTCAAATGGATTTGAAATAAGTGTGTTGTTATATTCCATATCTACCTTGAAATTTCTTGTATTTAAGAAGATAATGTGAAGATTAGATTATACGCAATTAATTTTAGTTTTTCTTTTTGTGTAATGTATCTATGAAGAAGTTAGGAGTGGTGTTTGCTGTTTAGGCTATATATATATATATATATATATATATAGAACGCATGATATCTATTAACTTTCAAACATAATATAAACCATTGTTAAGTTCGATTCTTCCCATCGTAACCTTAGGATATAAGGGTCACCTAATTATATTGCCCAACCAACTCAATTTCACTGGGCTCCATTGAATAACTCAATTGATGCAACCACCTAAGTTTATCTTTAGTGGATACTAGAGCCTGGTTGGCATGTAAAACTTAATTTAAAGTTTAATCCATTCACGTCCAGAGCTACGCCGCTACGCCACCTCCGTGCCTCTCTTTGAAAGGAGGAATCGTGTTCATCAATTTCAAACAAGAGCCAGGTAATTCAAAGATTGTTATGTTAATTAACATCAATAAACAAAACTAGATCTTCCTCAAAATTGAAAAAAAAAAAAAATTAGACACTTTCTCATAGATAGTGGCACGTACCTTTACTCACCTAGCAACCTTAACCATATATTTATAAAACTTTCAAGTATAAAAATATAAAAAGTATGCATATGGATCTAATAAGAAATCAATACAATACAATCTCAACTTGACCTGGACTGAAATTTTAGACGTGTTCACACATGCATCTAATTGGGGTATTTGATTGACATACTTTCATTTAAATTTTTGGGGCCAAGAGTTCCACTGAATTTAGACGGGACGCATTTTGGTATAAAAAAAAAAATCCTAAGCTATTTGATAATTGCCATCCAATTAGATGCATTTGATATGAACTAATAATGGAACCTCCAGCAGGTCATAACAACTTGCTTCGGTCTGGACCATTTTTGGGTCATGCCAGTCCATAGGAGTCCTTTTCAAACCGGTGTCAAATGACACCGGTTTTACGTGAATGGTATGGGCAATTTTTTTTTTTCTTTCAAGAATGATGTTAAAGAAAAAAAAATATTATTCAAATAATGATTTTTTTATGTAGTAAATAAAAAAATATTTTTAAAATTATACTTTTAAAAGTATCATTCAAATGGCACTTTAGCATTTCTTAATCATCATATTTTTATTTAAAATGAAATTTTATCAATAAAACGAGATAAAATGGCTTCATTTAAAATGATGTTTTTAAAAATATTATTTAATAACGTTTTTCATCTGAAAGAAAAAAAAAAAAAAAAGCATCACTTGAAGTAATATTTTTTTTTCTTTAACACCTTTCTTATAAAAAAATGTTTCGTCCGTACCATTCAGGTAAAACTGGTGTGGTGTCAAAATCGGCTCCGGTCCATAGGCCTGAGCACCTGGCTAACATCACAACCTGAGATGATACCGTCCATTGCGGGTGTCACCCGTGACACCACTATCCAAGCGTTGGTTCATCCAGGTAGCAGAACCAGAACGACAGCGTGTCCTGGTTCTGTCGAGCTGGATCGGACCTAACCCAGCTTTAAACCGCACCGGTTCGTGGAACAGCTGATGCAACCGAACCGGATCGAACGCCAGGTGCGCTCCGAGCAATTACTTTTTTTTTTACATCCAAGTATTAACATGGAGCTTCTAAATATACCGTAAAAATTATTCTCCATATCTTAAAATTTTTAAAATTTTTAAATTACTCTCCTTAACCCTTAATTTTTTGGAAGAGGCTATTTGGACCACTATATTGCTGAGAAGCCCCTTTATTTTAGAGTTTTTTTTACTCAATACCCTCGAAATTATTTACTATCCCCCTTAAAATGATAAAATACCTAAACTATCCCTTCCCCCTTCAACCCTGCCGTCTCTTCCTCAATCTTCCCCTCCCAAATTGCTGAGTGTCCCTCCTCTCCTCCCTTCCGACCGCTCGCTTTGCTCACGGTGCTTCCTCGGCAGCGTCTTTTTCGATTGCGGCTTCCCGATATATAAGTTCTTTTTCCCTCCCTTCCTTCCTTCCTCCCTCGATCCGCTCTTGTCTTCCTCGGCAGCAGCTTCTTTTTTTTTTTTTTTTAAGCCAACCTCCCCAACCTCCCTGGCATCCATATCTCCCATGGCTTCATCCCTCTGCCATCTCTCCCCCTTCGTTTCAAAGACTCTCGATCTCTGTTCGGTCCATAAGGTCGAACAGAATTAATCTATTCAGTCGAGCTGAGTCAAACAGATTTAAATCTGTTCGATCACACGGACCAAAAACACATGAACTGTAAAAAAAAAAAATAATGAATCGCATGCATTAACTTTTGCAATCGTAGCTTTTTTATAAATTATTAATTATTTATTTATTGCTTCATTTCAATCTTAAATCATTTTAATCGATAATTTAATAAAAATTTAGAGTGAGGCAGACGGGAAAAAAGTAGCAGGGGCTCAGTGGGGCTATTTGGGGGCTCTTGAGGAGGGGCCGTTTAGTAGACAGGAATATTTTGGTCCAAAATATTTAAGAGCTCGTCACCCGCGGGCCAAATAGAAGCTCCCTAATTTTTTTTTCCGCACTAAAAAATAAAAAACCTAAGGTACCCTTAAATCCCGCACACCCCGCCGGACATCCTGTTCCTCCCCTTCCCTTTTCTCCCCGGCGGCGATTGGTGGCAGCAGCGACGAGCGGCAGCACCCGACGACGAGCGATCTCCGTTTTTTAACTGCAATAAGGGAAAATAAAATAATAAATAAATAACGCAGCCTCCACCGTCCTCTCTGTTCCGCGCCTTCGCCAAATCTTCTCCCTGCCAGGCCCTCGCTCCCCAGATCCTTACAAACCATCTTCTCCGCCTCCGTGCCACAATGGCGGAGAACCAAGGACGCCAAGGAGCTAATGGCCGGGGTGGAGCGCCTCCTCCATCGCAGGGGCGCCTTTTTCCTTTCTTCATCAAACGATACTATCTCTTCATAACTTTTGATGAGGGCCTAAGCTCCTCTACTTCTGATCTTGTTTTGCCTTCCATAGTGGGACACTTGTTCGTCCATTGCTGGATGCGAGCAGCCTCTGTTCGAAAATTTATGAGGATATAATGGTTATTACACAATGGGGTAAATTTGGACATATTTATGTTAGATTTGGGGTTTTACTAGAACTGATACTTATAGCGGCTTGATGGTTTTGATCATTCTTCCTTTTATTTGTTTCTGTTCTGAATCCTAACTCAGGGTTCGATGGTTTTTTTTTTTTGGTTTTTCTGTTTAGACTTGTTAAAAAGAAATGACACCGATGCCTTTAGTTTCTTATTTTTGAGGATTTAGAGAGGCAATCAATGTGGCTGAAGAAAATCCAGTTGAGATGAAGGAGAAGGTGCCGGAGGTAAATATCCGTGCTCTTCTGTTCATCAGTTTCCTTTTTTACTTAAATACAGATTTCTCATGCGTGAGACATAGGGTTTGTTAGTATGAGTGCAGAATCTATACTTGGTTACTGTAAGTTTACGGTTAATGTTGTATAATGGGAATAATAATGACAACATTGATGCACTGTCGTTGCATCTGTAATAGTTTGTCACGATTTTGCTAGGGTAACTGCGTCTTCTCCTTCTTCTTCTTCTTCTTTTTTTAATTTTTCCAAAACAATTCGTGAAGAAGGTGGTAATTCAAGATCCTGCTGATGAGTTGGATAAACTAGTTGAGAAAACGGAAAATTTAGCAGGCATGTTCTTGTATTTGAACTGGTTGAAAATGAGTTTCTAGAGTGGAGCATGGAAGGCAGAATTATTCTATATCTAAATATCTGTGATTTTTTTATGATGCACAAAGATGACAATTTATGAAGTTACCTCCGTATTTTTATCATGCAGTTGCTGAGTCTGAAGGAAGAAAAAGAAGAAGAAACCGGCATCGTGTGATTTCAGGTGGAGATTGATGTAAATGGTGATGCTGGAGAATACAGACATTAACAATGGGGACTATTGCATTCATGTGTATGGTGCTCTTTGTAGAAAATTAGTTAGTTTTATAGACTCACAAAATCTGGAACGATCTTCTAAATTGCTGCCATTTACAGAGCAAGCGATCATTTCCACTGATGTTCGGATGACCCAATTAGAGAGGATGAGGAAGCAGAGGGCATCATTCTAGGAGGTGCCTGATACTCTTGGGAAGGAACTGATCGGGATTACAAGTATGAAGAAGTCTCTGTTGTTTCATTATATTTATCAATTTGATTGCTATGTTGGGCTTTTTGTTACATTTGTTTGGTTCTTAGGTGGCACTGACTCTAATTGTAACCATTGTAGTTGCGTATGATTCCATTTTCTTGGTATTGAAGCCTTCAAGAATTATGTAACATCAAAGATTTTGTTTTTAAGACATTTCTGTTGTAATGCAATTATTTTACAATCAAATTTTTAACAAGAAATTAATAGTGATTGATATTGACAGCTGGATGTATAAAAATGGTGCTAGCTAGGGAATGTCAACCCACCTGAATGGCTGATGCACTATATTAATAGGCTAGAACAGCAATATGATGAACTGCAAATAAAAAATAAAAAATGTAAGGCTGGAGAAGGAAGAATGGCAACTTTGAGATATACCAACAAGAATGATAGTTGAAACAAGCAAATGCAATTAGTTTATTCATCATGAATATAATTTCTGGACACCCTTTATGGCCTGAACGCTCAAGTGCCTAGGCAGCCATCTAGGGAGAAAAGCATTTGAAGCCTTAATTATGAATATTTTTTATGATAACATAACTTACTATATGCATATATTATATATGCACTCTTTTTCCATAATATATGGCATCGTAAAACCTTTTTCCACACATAAAAGTCTAAGGATCAAAATCCAAAAGGAAAAGGAAGGAGACTCTAATGGAATTGCTACCATTTGCAGCAACCAGCTAGCTATAGGGCCATAGCCAAGTAGCCAGCACCAATCAATGAGTGGAAGAAGGAAGAAGAGAATGGAAAAAAGTTCATATTTTTTTAGCCAAGTTTTGATACTTGTGAAGTTCTAGTTATGTTAATAACATCAGAATGGTTCATAGTTTTTAAGCGCTTAGATGGCAAGCATCTATGAATGTAAACATTGAGAAAGGCATTAGATCTAGGGTGTACAGAGACTTTAGGTTCTATTATATAACTTGATCACTATAGTTATTTACAGAATTTCCTCAAGCTTAATTAGGAACTAAATTCCAACTCTTTAAACCATTAAATGAAGGAACATACAAATATTGAAGTGTAAGTACACAAAAAATGCAAAACAAGACTAACCATGCTTCTGTTGTGTAACCAGCATAACTGCTGAGTCCGGTCATAAATATTTGGGGCTGGCTTTATGAATCTTTCTTTGTTAAGCATTCCTATTTAAGGCAATAAAAGATTGTGCCTTTCAAGAGATCCATATAATTATTCACACTAGAGCACATGCATGATTTTTTTTTTCAAAAAGAGAGTCTATTGTTCTCATTAAAGAAAGCAAGAGGCAACTCTAAAAGCCCCAAATAAATGATTTTGATGGGCATGGATTGAGAATTACACCTAAAGGCAGAAGGATTTTCAAGATCATCATTGCACTTAGTGGTATCTTCAAACTTGTATTCTTTCTGTTTTCTTTTGGACATATGTAGATGACGATGTGATAAGGAGATTAAAAACAATGTTTCTAAAGCAAAGTGAGAATTTGGTTGTGACAAATGGCCAAGATCAGTAATGAAATCCAGTTCAACATGCATGGAATTTAAAGCTGGAGAACATATGATCAAAAAAAAGTTTTCTCTTAGTAGACGAGGAATTCCTTTGAATTAAAATTAAATCATATAAAAGAGATTACTAAAATTTTATCTCAAACAGTCATGGTGTTCACTTCTACTGGCAGAGAGAAAATAATCGTATCTTCCCCTCAGTCAGGTGCTCTTGTAGTGTATTTGTAAATAATAGCATGCTATCATGTGGATCATTACTAACATATATTAAGAAACCTTTACCCGTTTTCTTTTTTATTTTATTTTATTTTTTACAATATATGGTGTATTTTATCACTTAAACGAAAGGACTGTTTAGGAATATGCATTAGAAGCTACAGATGATATCTTAACCAGCATGTTCTGACTAGAAAGAGGTTCACATCATTCATAGAAGTATGCTTTTATGGTAGTTCTTTTCGCAGAACTAAGTTGTTTTTTATGCCAGTGCATTGCTATATTACATGATGGTTAGGTACTGCACATTTTTGTGGTTTCTCACTTATCCATGCTTTGCGCCTTAAGGAATTTTATCTCTTTTACGGTTAATATCAGGAGGCTGATGCTTATTTTGATCATGTAGCTATTGGATAGAATGTTGGATATAATGCGCGAAAATAATCCAGATCTTGCTGGAGATAGGCATTGAACAGTGATGAGGCCACCACAAGTTCTTAGAGAAGGAACTAAAAGGACTGTCTTTGTGAATTTCATGGACTTATGCAAGATGTATTTATTACTTATTGTTGCTGTCCATGATGTTTTCGGTCTTTAAACCAAGATATACTGATATTTTCCAATATTATTTTATCAATTTTGGACAATTAATGATGGAATTTCAGCTTGCATATGCTTTTTTCTAATGAAATTTTGATGTTAGAAGGAACAGAAGTGCGCAAGCGTGCACACAGAGAGAAGAGAGAGAGAGAGAGAGAGAGAGAGACTTCACTGGGGTGCAAAGAAATGCCATCAAATATTAATCTAGATATGTGTTAATTTATTAATTTTTTTTTTGAATTTATTATGCTACGAAGATGTTGATAGGGTGTAGGAGATACTTTCATAATATGGGGAAAAGAAAAAAGAGTCATTAGGGAAGTACAAAGGTTGCTTAAGTGGCTTTTAAGTTTATTTTTCTTTGCTGATGCAAATGCCTATCCTTGGTTTGATGTCAATGATTGTGTATATAAAATATAGAGATGTTGAGCAAATTGGAAGTTGCAAAAGGTCCTATTTGTGTGTAGAGAAATTGTATATTATTTTATGGGATGGATGGACCATCATGATCATTCTCTTTTCAGCATGTGGTAATGTACATTTCAAAAGAGAATTAAAAGGTAGATCATAGGGTATGCATTGATAGAATTTTTTTTTTTTTTTTTGTTAAGAGTGGTCAGATTGCAAGGAATTAGCATGTTGATCCATGTACAGAACATCGAGGTTATGGTAAATGTTGTATGTACAAAATCCTGATTGGCTGTTGGTATATCTTATATTCTTTATTAATTTATATCCATATACTTTCTTCTGAAGTTAGTTGTACATTATTGATTATAATTTGGGAAAAGTGGAAAAAAACAGTTTCTGAACAAGATCAAAGGAGGAAGAACGGTTGCTGGTAGAACCTCTTGCTTATTTATTTTTTAGTGGATGTTTAATGCTTTTGTCACTTGTCAGATATGTTCTTGGCTTTGATATTTGATAAGCTTAACATACAGCAGCTGTTCATAAGTTCTCTCCATTGGATCTAGCAATGTGCTTGTCGAGCCACTTGGAAGTGTAAGATTGAACTGTTGTGACCCCCTGGTAGTTTATTTTGCTAGTTGTCGACTGATGCTTTTTGGAAGTTGGTTTATTTGTGGTGGTGATTTTAAATGATTTTGTGGACATGCTTTTCTGTCTGGCCACACTATTTTATGATTGGCATTCACCGTCTTTATTCTTTTTACCACAGCTACCTTGTAAGAATTTTAATGGTTGTTCTATTACAAGTTTACATGGATCATCTTAGTTCTATTAATTTGACTTGGTCCTGCTGGGTTGTCAACTGAAAGTTTTTCCTTGTATGCAAAAGAAAGAAAGATTCTCTATTGCTGCTGGTTGAACCTTTGCTACAAATAAATTGGATGATCCTATGATTGCTTTTAGATTTATTTTTCCCCCTCTTTTGTAAAATCCGCACTTCATATTCAATGCAATATCTGTGCATAGAATCATGGGCGTATCAACTTAACCATTGATGAATACAGCACTCATGAAACACATTATTTTTAATCACTGTTCTTAATCTTTTTTTTTTTTTTCCAGTTTCTACATTTTCTTTTAGTTATTCACATTAATCAGATTTAATTTGATGTCCAGGATCCATAGACAATCAGAGCATGTTATGGCTTGCTTGCTTGCTGTGTTGGGAACAAGTGGATCTCTTGATGGGCATCAGAGATTGGTCATTAAGGGAGAGTTTGCTCCAAAGAATTTTGAGGGTATTCTTGGAAGGTACATCAGTAATTATACTATCCTGATGCTAGAATTCACATATAATTAAGTGATGTAGCACTGCAACATTTTTCTTATTGTCTCTTCTAATTTGGAAGGGTATCTAGTTTTATATCAGCAACTTTTGATGACTAATTTGTTATCAACATATTTGAATGTGTCTTGGAAGCAATATATTTATTGCTGCATGTTAGTCATACTTATTGCTGCATGTTAGTCATTCTTAGACAAACATTGTTGTTGTATAATGACAGTCTGGTTATTTTCAATAATCTAATGCATTACTAAGGCTGACAAGTGTCAGAAGCAGGACCAAGGAGATGCAATTCATCATCAAAACAAATTCCTGCCCTTTAGTACAAGTCTTTAAATCAAGGATTAGTTTTCAATATAGTAGTTTCAAATCATGATATAAAATCAAAATGGGCTGGAGCCTAGATGAAGGCCTTAGAAAATATGAATTGTTGAAAAGTCAATAGAATGACATTTAGATAATATGATAAAAAGTCAAAAACAATGGCACACGTTTTTTCCATCATCTGTTACAATGTTTAATTGTTTAACATATTTTAATATAATATAAATCCTTGACAGGTTATTATATCTAATATGTATGATATTTATGCTTAAATGTGTTAGATCATGTCATTTTATATGAATGCTAATTGGCTTAATTTAAATATCTTTAAAGTAAAATCTTTTGATATAGTATATGTAATATGTATGGCATATATACTTAAATGTGTTAAATCATGACATTTTACATGCATGCCAGCTTAATTTAAATATCTTTTAAGTGAAAAAGAAAGTTAAGTCCTGCCAATTCTTAGCAGTAGCCATATATTTAAATTCATTCTTAACTACCATACTACCTTTTGACTTCTGCAAAGAGTTTTCCTTAAAAAAAAAAAGAAAAAAAAAGAGACTTCTGCAAAGAGTAAATATCAGTGATAGTAGGTGCTGTAAGAAATAAGTCATTCTGCTTTGACCACTGAATTGGTCGGTTAAGCCAGTTTGTACTAAGTTCGGACATATGAATGGTTTATTGTTTGTCCTCTTCTAGTTACATAAACACAATAATATGAAGTTCACAAAGTTCTCTTAGTGTTTGTAAATCTTTCCATGTAAACCCTCATGAATGATATTGCTGTCGATGTTTTCACATCATTCAAATTTAATGTTATTGTCCTTCACACATAAATGTGATGGGAAACTAGTCTGTTACTGAATGTTCTGTAGTTTTGGGTGCTCTCTAATGGGAAAGAGGAAACAGAACCTTGTAATTGGATACCGGCTAGGCTCTAGATTTTAAAGTGTTTAAAAGAAAGGACATAAAGTTTAAAATACCATGAAATCCTCCATAGGTTGCTCAGAGTTTATCATGCCAGGAAGCACTACTTGGAATTTTATTTGTGCTTTGGGTCCCCAAAATGTTGGTCATCTTTAATTTGTGCAATTTTAATTTGCTAGACTCCAGATTTTAAAGTGTTTAAAAGAAAGGGCATAAAGTTTAAAATACCATGAACTCCTCCAGTAATCATGCCAAGCTTTAAATTTGACCAGAGTGGTTTTTCTGTGCGATGCTTAAAGCACTACTTAGAATTTTATTTGTGCTTTGGGTCCCAGAAATATATTGGTCATCTTTAATTTGTGTAATTTAACTCTTTTTTCTTTGGTGCAGATGATTATGTCATATGCAATGGCTGCAAAAGTCTCGATACAATTCTTTCAACGGAAAACTGTTTGTTCTTCCTCCTCTGTGAGCAGGTGGCCACTCAAAGCATTACAGAAGGGCTTTAACATTTCCATTTTTTTCTCTCTTTTGTGTGTGTGTGTATGAGAAGGGGGGCTGAGGCATGATATCATTTCCTTTGACTCTCCATACTAGAAAGCCTCAGAATGACACAAGATTCCTATGATACAAGTAAATCAAGAAATGTAGGCAATTACTGGTTAACAATGATAGGCGTCATCAAACAAAGAGAAAAAGACAAATGCAGCAACAAAGTATGCTATTTGTAAAGTGGGTGCACACAATAAATTTAAAAATTTAACAAATGCATATGAAGAAAACAATAGATTGAGAAAACAAGCCATTTTTTATCTCTGAAGAACAAACAATTTTTCTCTGAGCAAGCCATTACACTCAAAGCATAAGACTTGTTCTATTTTATGTAGTCAGGCATTATAGAAGTTCAAATGGTCAGATTGGGTCTGGATCTCTGAAGACTTGTTTTTTTGCATTACTAGGATCAATATGAATTTTAATCCTCATGCTACCTCAATGAATTTGAGTGCTTTCTTTTTCCTCCTTGCTTTCTCAAAAAAGATAATTGCTGTTACAACTAGGATCCAACTCCTTTTCAGTTCCTTACAGTTTGGTCTTGACTGAAGAAGCATATGAAAACTATAAAATGGTTAAAAAAGAAGTTAAAAAGATAGTACACAAAGTTAGATGTAAGGTATATAAGGAATTATATCACAAGATAGAAACTAAATATGGAGAGAAAGACATGTATAGAATTGCAAAAGTAAGAGACAAAAACTATAGATATATTTCAGATTAAATGCATCAAATATGATGATTAAAAGGTTTTGATAAAGAAAAAAGAGATTAAAGAAAAATAAAGGAGTTATTTTAATAAATTATTAAATAAAAATTATATAGATAATTTAGAGTGCCTTATTAGCTTTATTAAGGATAAAGTTATAGTGTATACTCGTAAAATTAGGATATCTGAAGTAAATAAGGTCATAAAAAAATGTTTAAGTGATGTTGGAGTAAAGTGGGTGACAAATTTGTTTAACAGGATTTTAGAAACTAAAAAGATGCCTAATGAATGAAGGAAGAGCATCATAATATCAATTTATAAGAATAAAGGAGATATTTAGAACTGTAGTATTAAACTCATGAGTCATATTATGAAATTTTAGAAAAGAGTAATTGAATATAAGTTGAGATGTACTACAAAAATATTAAGGAACTAATTTGGTCTTATAGTAGGAAGGTCAACCATAAAAACTATTCTCCTTCTTAGAAGGTTAATAGAGATGTATTGAACAAAAAAACAAGATCTTCATATGGTTTTTATTGATTTAGAGAAAGCATATGATAGAGTTTTTAGAAAAATTTTATGATGGGTGCTAAAAAAGTAAGGAGTATTTGTTAGGTATATTAACATAATAAAAGATATGTATGATGGGGAAGTTACTAGTATAAGAACTATTGGTGGTAATGGTAGCGAATTTTCTATTAGAGTAGGCTGACATCTGGGATCTACTCTTATTTCTTATCCTTTTGCTTTTGTTATAGATGAGTTTACTAAGCATATTCAGGATGATATTTTATGGTGCATATTATTTGTAGATATATAGGACTAGGAGATGAAACTTAGGCACGAGTTAATCGTAAGTTAGATATATAGAGAAATGCATCAGAATCTAAAGGTTTTAGGTTAAGTAGGATAAGAATAATATAGAGAATGCAATTTTAGTACAATTAGAAATGAAGATGAATATAAAGTACAAATTGGGGACCATAAAGTTATTAAAAATGATCATTTTTGATATTTATGATTGTTATTCATAAGAAAGGAGAGATTAGGACGATTTGTTCAGGTTAGATAAAATGGATTGTGTGATCATAAAGTACCTGCCAAGTTGAAGAAAAAGTTTTATAGGATAACCATAAGACTATTTATGCTTTATAGTATGTTGAATAGTTAGAAAAATACATGTATATAAGATGAATGTAAAAGAAATAAAATGTTAAAATGGATATGTGATAATACAAAAAAAGATAAAATAAGAAATAAAACTATTCGTAAAAAGGCAGAGGTAGCTCCAATTGAGGATGAATTAAAGAAAGAATGATTTAGATGGCTTGGATATGTGCAACGTAAACCTAAAGATGCATTCGTGCAGAAGAGTGACTTAATACATGTAGAGAAAAAGAAGAGGTAGAAGTATATTGAAAATCACATGGGAGGAAATGATAAAGAAAGACTTAGATTTTTTATGTCTTATAAAAAAATATGACTTAAAATAGAGCTGAACGAAGAAAAAGGATTCATGTAGCTGACTCTAACTAATTTAGAATTAAAGTTTTGTTGTTGTTATTGCTGCTGCTATTGTTACGATTGATACTCTCCAAACATTAAGAAATAAATGTAGCATCGTGCTTCGTCTGTCCTTAGCTTCCCATTTAAATTTGCTCTCAGTTTTGTCTGTTAGAATTTTCGTTATAATCTTTTCTTTGTCTTATTTTACTTGATTTTAATGTTTGACCAGTTTGACTGGTTATTCATATTTGTGAGGTTGCCTTTTGGTCTAGTTTTAGACAATTAGTGGCATGGTGGATCTTAGTTAAGATCTGATGTTGAATGATTCAGAAGATCTCAGACTGAGTTTTAGCATTTTAGCTTCATTTTGGTGTTTGCAACCTCATCGCTTGTGGGATGAAGACATCAATTGTATAGTCTCTTGAAACATTATCTTTATTTCACATTAATCTCTTCGTGCATTGTTGGTTTTTTTGTGATAAGCCTGATTCTCTTTGTGCACTTTGTTTTTGGTTGTTGCATTGTTGGGTTTTTTGTGACAAGCCTTGACAAGTATTCCTCATAGGTGGATGATTAAGGAGTCTCTTACGTGGATGATATGTTCTCAAAGCATTGGAGAAGCTGTGGACTTGTGGGTATTTTACATGTTATTTCATTAAAATCTCTTATTTTGGAGGCATGACAAGTGATGTTGGTAGTGAGCAAATCATATGCGGAATAGTTGAGTTTTAATACATTTGGTGTGAAAATGCATGACATTGATGAGCACGATGCAGTTCTCTTTTACTGGTAGACAGACTTGTTTGGCTTAACCATGGTACACATCCACCAAATTGAGGTTTCAGGTGGTTGATTATACGTTGAATGTTTCTGTTTAATGATTGTTTCAATGGTGGTGGTTTCATTAAAACTTTCATACTGAGCAGTTGTAGTTGACATTGCCTGGCGTTTAAATCACCTCTTTCGTATTTCCAACTGTGTTTAGATGAAATCAAATTTGAACATGGGAGCCTCTCAGAAATCAAATTCCTCTCTGACCCAAGTGCCCACATGTTGTTAACTGAGACTGACGTGAGAGCAGGTGGGGAGAATGCATGAAGGAAAACAACAGTCAAACTGCACCAAGGGGAAACAGCAGTCAACTGCACCTGTTCGCCGCTCTGGGTATAGGTTGTGACGCTTCTTGCTTTGATTTGGTTTGACCAGGTTGCACTAATTTAAAATGATAAGCTTTTATCCACCAGCTGGAATCAGAATTTCTTGTTTTGACCATGACGAACCAGTACCGACTTAAAATGATTCCCATGCTCGTAATCAAAGCGTGTCAATTCGATGTTGTTACCGGGCTCTCTTTCAGTGTTGTAGCTGGCATTTGCAAGGAGCACTGCACACGGTAGAGCACTTGGACCGTAAGCACGGTTTCTTTTCAGTGGTTACACGAAGCAATCAGAAAGTCTACATTCCAATCTTGCACGGTGCTTCTCTAGAACTGTAGTCTAACGAAGTAGGCGTCCTCTCCATTCTCTTCCCCTCCCTCCCTCCCTCCCTGAGGATGATATATGGTCTCTGAGCTACGGTTGCAGGTAATGTTTTCATGGATCACTGTTTTAGGTCAGTGCAGAAGGAAGAGAGACGATCAATTCTTGTTGCTAGTGACTTGTTAAATACATAAATATTCAGCCCACTAGTGACTCGTTACATACATAAATATTCAGTAGGCAGAATATCAGCATCAAACATTGACAATTTGGGTGAAGAAACTGGAGGACATTGACTGATTGTTGCTAAAGATATATGCAGGTTATTGTATTATATCTTGGTTTTCAAAATTGGCAGATAGCGTTCATGGCAAGCGTTTGATGGCTTCCCCAGTCACAAAGCTACAACGGTTACAACATATATTTCACAATGGAAAACATCTATTCGAATTGACATCCGCTATGCACAATGGTAATGAAGAGGCTCTCGTGTTACGATTTCAACAACTAGATTCAAGCCGTGTGAACTGTGAAGGCCAAGCTGCAGTCAGGTCAGTTCAATAAGGATGGCTCATGCTTGTGTACCTAAACAAATGTCTTCCATGACGATAGGGCAGCTTGCTTGATCTCCTGTGCGCCAGCTAGTTGAGTTGGGGAAGCCTAAATTAATGCGAGACATGGGTTCAACTCTAACCTTTACTATAATTCATATTCCAACGAATTATTCTTTGCTTTTTGTTGTTTGAATATTTACTATTCATTTGCTACAGCAGAGTGCGTTTGAATTACTGAATGACATCAGTGTTTACGTTTTATATTAACTCTTCATTTGTTGCAACTAAGTTTATCTTATTTTTGAAATTTATCACGGTGCATGACACCTAGAAACACAACTTTAGCTTTGACCAAATAACAAACTCATCTGATTTTGAACTTAAGTTGTAACATCTACAGGTGATAAAATGTTGTAGGCCCTTCAATTGGGAGCTGAAGGAAGAGCCGTATCCATTGCTGCAGCAGACGAGTTATTGAATCACATCAGTATCAGGTGCCCAAAGCGAGGTACCATGTTGATTCTCGAGGCTAGAGGTTGCAAGCTGAAATCATTAATGTAAATTATGTCTTGTTTCTATCTTGAACAGGGACAGAGCAGTTCCTTTACACTAATCCTGTATTCAACAGCTTGGATGTTGACTTTGGATGGTACATCATTAATTTTGAATTGATAACTCCTTAAGTTAACATGAAATTTGTAGCCTAACTACATAAATAAGTTGGACAACATACTCAACATAAATTATAGAAGGAATTAATAATTTTAAAATCAATAATAGACCATCTAAATTTAAGAACATACATTGGACATGATTTATATTATGTAAAAAAAAAAAATCTAAAAACCAAAATTTAATTGTCTCTAACGTATATACACTTAGGGATCATGACATACATATCTTATAAAATGTGTAAATTTAAATTTACCTTGGTTTGACAATTAATTTTAGTAAAACATAGTATTATATTATTAAGACCATATGTTTTAGCACCTATTGATGTTTAGGTTAGAAACTAGTAAAACATATAAATGCTAGTTTTTAAATATTTTTTATCGCATAGATATTGTTTAATAGTTTAGATATTAAATTTAGTTAGATAATCCTGCCCTCGTTCCTTTTTTTTCTTTCTCTGTGAATTTCAACTGGATGTTCGGACATTCTAGTTCTTAAAGGACACGTTGATAATTCTCTTAGTTGTTGTATCTACAGTTTAACATCAAGTCAAGCTTTTGTCAAGGTTTTAAGGTATTGGAAGAGTAAATGCCATTATCTTCACTTTCTAATAAATCACCAAGTAAGAGGAAGCAAGTAAAAATATTTGTCAAATAATTGTGATCGATAGGATTACATCCATCCATCAATAGCTGGCTACTTCCTTCTGATTAAATTACCTGGACCTTGCAATTAATCCTCAGCTTCAGAGTCTAGCTTAGCCGTCTGAAACCATCACACTAACGTCATCCATTATTTTAATTCGTGTCCACCGGCGATATTGCCTTGCACTCAAACTGGTGCGTGACGGCTCTGGCACACTTACGTGCATCCCAACCAACCTTCTACCTTTTTTTTGTTACTATTTCGTTTCCTCTATTCTTTATTTTTGCATGGATGCCAAGTTCTCCTTGCTTACACGTATGACGACTACTTGGCAAGACGATCGACAATTGTCTCCCTCTTTGCGTCCTTCTATGCTCTCCCTTCGAATCATGAGCAATATAAGAAGAGAGGAAATTAATATTCAGAGCGAGCATTGGATACCTTTTGATTTGAGACTTTTCATTTCCCTCACCTTTCCCTCAAATAGATTTCAATCTTTTCATGTACGACTTCTTCTACGCTGCTCTTTTTTTTAATATATTGAAGTCTTATTCTTCAGGCGTCCGCTCCTTTTCATTGGCCCCTCTCACATGCACCATCTTGACAGGGCTTGCTGCATAGAGCTTCTCGACCATTTGCCAAAATGGATGATGATACAATATCGCTGCAGGTAAGACCTATATTAGTCTCAGTTGTGGGGTTGGGTTCTTGCAGGTGGTTAGGTATTTGTTCTCCAATGCATTCCTTCTATGTGGACTTCAGTCATCTGGTCCTTTGTTTGGTGCGGTTAGTAGGGTGGTTGGTGAAATGGGATCAATAAGAGGACCGACTAACGCAGTAGTATTATATCCTTTGTATTAATATTAATTATTAGTCACCTCAACTAGAGCGCTTTGCTTTGTACATCATTCAAACATAAGAATGACTGCTCCCTCTTCCTTCCAGCAGTCTTTAATTTAGTGCATCATATGATAAAATATAAGAAATTAATGGCTCGAACTTGTGAGAATATCGTGTTTCTCACTATAAGCGATGCAAGGAGTAGGTGAAGAATGCAAATTAATGGACCCAAGTTTGCCTCTGTGGTGTCCCAATAAAATGCTTTTCAATTCGATTGAGTTGACGCTAGAACTTCTGATCCAGATTTTACATGGCTGCGAATGGGTTTAAAGAGTTTCAGCACAATATTGGGTTGGACAACGTGTGCGAGAATATATATTACTGCTTTAAGATTCAACCCATTCAAACTTTGTCTTTAAAATTATGAGAAACTAATTTTTGTTGAGCTCGATTCATCTCAAATGAATGATATGAGAACTACAAGAAGTCTAGGGAAAAAATAAGAAACCCAATAAGCCAGCCTTAATTATTTTTGAAGGAAAATTCTAAGCATATGCTGTTGATATTCGTAGCTTCAAATATTTAAGATTGAATATTTGCCTTGATCAAGAGGTTCCTATTGTTGTTAGAAAATTATAATATTTCCTTAACTTTTCCACTAATTTGCTCTTCTTCTTCTTCTTAATGCTTTCTTCTCGAGAAAGCCATTCACAGTTCGGCCTTTTGATCTCTCTATGTGATGCAATATTGCTTTTCAACTTTATATGCACTAGAAAATAACATGCAAGAAAATCTCCCAACTTTTCTCTTGGATATACAGTCTAAATTATTTTGAATCTATTATTTTCTGGTAAAAAAAATCATTCTACAAACGTAAACCTTTTCATTCTCTATAAACAAGTAGCAGACTCATCATCGTCACCACCAAATAAACAACGGTACCCGCTTGCTTGGGCTCAATGACTTGTGCATTTTTAACCTTTTAATCCCCATCAAAGTTTGCCCCATGATGGTCTCAATTCTAATACTTTAGAACATGCCTTCCTCTAATCATGTTTCCCTGATGTCTTAGTGCCAAAAAAAAAAAAAAAAACGCAAAATACTGGAATGATGGTGATGACATCAGAAACTGGGCAGTGACATTTCACCTTCAGGGTTTTTTAACTTTTAGACTTTTTAGCACGGTCTAAAGTGCTAAAAAGACCTTTGCGTAAATTATGACTCCTCTCGGACGTGAAAGTGATGCACTGGGCTCCAGCTTATCTTTCCTCACCAAGGCATCCAAGTCTGAAACCTAATGTAGTCATCCTTTCTTTGTGGACCCCACGTGGAATTTTTTAAGGCCTGAAACATGCCACGTCAGATGGTAAGATTGTTTGGTCAAAGACTCTGTACGTGATTGTATTGTACTTCAAAACGCGCACCAGATTAACCTATTATTATTATTATTATTATTATTCTCTGTACTAGAGCCTAGTTCAATTAAAGGGTTCAGTATAACGCATGATATATAGCATGAAGAGCCAGTACGAAAGGTAATCCAATGGGCTGGATTTTAGTGAATATTCTTGCGATACCCATTGTTATCTTTTTCGATCTCTATGTTCTTTATATAATTAAATTGTAGTCTGAATGACAGTCATATGGATTTATAATTTTTTAATTATCAATAAAGATATTATTTTTATTATTCATTGTGTGCAGCTTGATGTTGGGCTTGTTTACATTTATAATTAAACTGGTTTCATTGCGCTAATAACAACGGGCACCGCATAATTTTGGTGCAAGAAAAGCTGAGCGGTGGCTGGACCAGTTCCTAAAACTTGCAAACAATAGTGTGAGTTTACAAGCATTGTCTTTCTTCCAAGTTAGGTTCGCAAATCTCCGTATGATTTCTCTTCGCACATGTATATAAGTATTTGAAATCCCAAGAGAGTATGTGCTAGTGTCATTAAAGAACCATGGCCACCATGCAAAGCAAAACAATCAAAACTTCCCTCCCTTTTCTACCCCAATTCTTCTTTCTCGTATTAAACCTTGTGGTTTCGATTCAAGAATCAAATGCCCATGTTCGTGACCTTAGTGAAGATATGAACATGGTGCATGACGTGAAGAACTGCTTTCCATTCCCAAGCTATGCTAACGGGTGGTTTGTCTCTTTTCTCCATTAACTTCTTCTTTAGCTCACAAAACTTAATAGGAAATATTCAATGTTTGATGGCTTTATTGTCTTACTTTGAATTGAAAACTGTGAGGACTCATACATATAGCTTGGCTGGCAGGAAGGATGAAGAGTGGAGAATGGTGGCAAGGGAAGGGAACCAGTTTGTGGTCGGAGGCCAACCTTTCTATTTTAATGGATTCAACACCTATTGGTTGATGATCTTAGCTGTCGACCAGTCCACCAGGAGCAAGGTCACTGAAGTATTTCAGCAAGCTTTGTCGGTCGGCTACACCGTGTGCAGGACTTGGGCATTCAACGATGGTGGGTGGAGAGCTCTTCAGAAATCTCCTTCAGTCTATGATGAAGAAGTTTTCAAGGTAATATTCTCTTCTACATGCATCAAATGTGCATCATATATATATATATACATACATACTGCAGCAACACCAAAATCATACGTGATCAGTAGGGCATTAATGAAAGATTATGTGGGCAAAATTTTCAGTGATGAAAGATTCACATGGTAACTTGGAAAAGGTTGGTGCATCTTGGTGCTTTAGTTGGTGCTTGACTGTTGGAAAAGAATATAATCACAGTTATTCAGATGGATTCCAAAGTGTTGCAAGCTTAATTGCAGTAACTGCAACTTTGATAAATATATATTGTAATCACAGTTATTCAGATGGATTCCGAAGTGTCACAAACTTGCAATAACTGCAATTTTGATAAATATATATTGTATATAGCGTAGGGCAACTTCAGACAAGTGTCACGAAATGGTGATATGTACGTAGGAGTCTTTGAAAATAAGGACTTCTTGTCGCATTTTGATTATTGATAGCCCACCGGCATGACATGAAAGCAGCCATCTAATACTGCGGAGGTCTTACGGAAATTTAGGCGGTCTATGCTCCATCTTCACTTTAGGAAAATTTGAGGTTTTTAAAACGTCGTTACCATATGATATCAATTTACAAAGTGATGATGCCCAACAATCATCTAAATAATTTATAAGCCATAGATTACTTTATGATCTTTCGATAGATATGGTTTGCAGTGTAAGCAAGATCAGATAATATTACTGAAGATGAAAGCTAAAGCGACTTCTCAATTAAATATAAGCTGTGAACTGTTCCCAATTAAGTAAATTATAGGTGGTCATTATGATAAAATTTGATTCATATGTCCCCCCTCCATTATTTTCAGGCACTAGATTTTGTGGTTAGCGAAGCAAGAAAATATAAGATCAGGCTGATATTGTCACTAGCCAACAACTGGGATGGATTTGGAGGGAAAGCGCAGTACGTGAGATGGGGAAAAGCAGCTGGTCTGAACCTAACATCTGATGATGATTTCTTCACTGATCCTACTGTCAAAAGCTACTATAAATCTCATGTCCAGGTAGTCTTTTCTTTGATATTTGATATATTAATCTGAATCACTGAATCATTCAGTGCATGAGGTAATATATATACTCGCTGCAATAGATCCATTCTTCTGAGTAACAGACTACATCTTCTAATTCGTAGACAAGCGCATATATATCAAAGCGTTCTCCATAGTCTGAATCAATCTAAAATTTATAATATATTCAGATGTCTTATCGTCCTTTTAATTCTTGTCACTTGGTTGACTCAGGCCATCCTTACCAGAGTCAATACATACACAAATGTTACTTACAAGGACGATCCAACGATCTTTGGATGGGAGTTGATGAATGAACCACGATGCCTCTCTGATCCCTCCGGTGATAAACTGCAGGTATATATATATTCCTACAACTGCATCAGATGATACGGCTACTGCTAGCTCTTGGTGGTGCAAGGCCTGCACCTACCCACTTTCTAAATCTTTCGAGCTGCAATTAATTATGTTTAAATTCGTGCATGATGACAGCCTGATCTTAATTGCAACGCTACTGAATGCAATTTCTGGGCTTTGCTAGGCTTGGATACAAGAGATGGCATTTCATGTGAAGTCCATTGATCCAGTGCACCTGCTAGAGATCGGAGCTGAAGGGTTCTACGGCCCCTCTACTCCTGAACGCTTGCAGCTCAACCCCAACATGGATGTAGGACAACTAGGAACCGATTTCATTAGAAACCATCGAGCTTTGGGCATCGATTTCGCTTCAGTGCATATGTACCCGGATTCTTGGTAAACTCTCATCAGGCCCCTCAAGAACTAGCGATCGATCATTTACTCAACAGATTTAAGACCAAAAGTACGTACTTGCTTATCTTGTGAATTAGGTTATCGAATTCAAGCTCCGATGCACGCCTTCGATTGCGAAGCATTGGATGCAGAACCACATGATGATGCGGAGAATGTGCTAAAAATGCCAGTCATATTCGGGGAGTTGGTGCGTCTTCAAAGGATGAGGGATTTAACTTGACGTTTAGGGACAAATTCATCAGTACGGTGTGCACCATCCAACTGAAGTCCATAAGGAGTGGGGGGAGTGGAGGTGGCTGCCTCCTGTGGCAGCTCTTTCCTGAGGGGATGGAATACATGGATGATGGCTTCGCTGTGGTTCCATCGAAGTTCCCCTCCACCTCTCAAATCCTTTCACGGCACTCCAGGAGGCTTCAGCTCTTCAATTCTCGGTGCTCTTGGAGGTGCTACTGGGGTTGCACGAAGAAGAACCCCCATGACGAGCTCTGATCATGTGAAATTAATGGGACATATATGCGTACGCCACACCGAAACTATGGACGGAAGATTAACTTTTGTTTTGGGTGGATGGAAGCTGCCGAGACTAACGTACACCCAAATTTATTTATTTACGTATTTATTGTATTTATTTAATGCAACGACTTTATGCCAATGGTTTGTCATAAATAATTAAGGAGTTATGGTGGGGATATATTTTGTTGTTTTATTTGGGCGTTCATTTCTTTTATGGAATATAATTAAGTACCATAAGACGGCTTAATTGTGTCCGATCATGAGTTTGGGGTCATTGCCTGTGTAAATAGGTTATGAAAAACAATGCTGTTGGAATTGAAATATATGTTGAGGTCTTTGTGTTTTCTATTTTTCAAAGAGATGTGCATAATTGGCGAACCATATAAATTTGAATTTACATTATTAACATCTAAACTAGCTCTGAAACATCAACTAATGTGAAGGTAATAGCTCAAACGATGGGATACCGCTAACTGGCCAATTTAGGAGTGGAATTCTTAAAAAAAAAAAATGGTCGACTTAATTGGGCTTCTTTTACTTGATAATGATGTTTTGATCATATCTAATATAGGTTGGCTTAGATCATATCTAATATTGACCGGCTTAGGGTTTAGCCAAGTTGATCTTGGTAGTACACTAATGCTAGATTGATTCATAACCAAATATCATGTGATGTTTATTATAGTTGATATTGCATTTATGAAAAACATCAAGATACCTTAATTCCTGTGCTTTCACTTTATAGTCTATATAAGCAAAGGGAGAGAAGCTCATTTACTCTATCCTTAATTTTTTGTTAGCTGATCTTCTTTTCCATCTTGTTGGTATCAAGGTGCTCATATGTTTTCTTGATAGGCTTCCTTAGCTCCCTTTATGTCTTTCAAATTTGTATGCTTAGATCGGCTTTCCTTTTCAAAAGCTTAAGATGGTTTGACATCCAATTTAGTATTTTAATCTAGACAACCTCCTAGGGTGATCCTTGATTTGGAATACTTTTGGTCGGTTATTAAGTTCCATGTCTTCAAAAGAAGCAACCTCTAGCTTTATAGTTGAGGAGCATAGTGTTTTAAGGGAAGACAACTTAAGCCTAGTGTCTTCGGAGTGTGATGTCTCAAATATATTGGTCATACTTTATTCTTGATTCTTTCACTTTAGGCAGTGTTTGATAGGAAAAATATTATCCATGGATAAGTGTATGAAATAGAGTTTACCCCTGGCTATTCCTAGGGATATCTCTTGGCTATCCAATTGATCATATCAAATGCAAAAAGGTAAATCCATAGGATAACTTTTTTTTACTCTTATTTGAAGGGATAACCAGCTATTCCTGCATTTTCTAGGGAATAAATTGAGGGGATAACCCATGGTTAATCATGATTAACCATAAATTATCCCTTTGGTTAACTTTATTCCCAGCTATCCCTTATAGTTATGACTTTTGGGAATAAGAAGGGATATCCCCTGGATATCCCCTCTTATTCCCTATTTCAAACACTACCGTAAGGGTTTCTAGTCGAAAGGATAGAGCTTCTAACCATGAATTACATTAACTTGTCATTATAAGGATACTTTGAAAGTAAGGTTTAGATTGTCAAAAAAAACTCTTATGCATCTTATATCAAATATTTAGATTTATAGTTAGCTTTGTCTTATATATTTCTATTCAAGATTTTTCTTTTCTTTTACCTATTCAAAGCTCTTTGTTTTATTAAAGTACACCCTTCTAAGATTGGTAATATATCTATGTTTGAAAGAATAAAAACATTTGTCTTATAACTCAACTTTCATCCAAATATGGAAAGGTTGCTTTATTTATTTGAAAAAAAGGCTCTTGATTATTTGATATTGCTTGGAGGTAACCAAGGAAAAGCCCGAACTACCTTCCTCTTTTAGTCATAAAAAGGAGGTTTTAGCTTAGCTTGCTTGATGCAAGCCTCTGAAGATCATCAAACTACTACCAAGGTGCTTTAGCTAGTAACGGACATTGAAACACCTTTTCAAGAAGATCAGATTGATAATGTATATTTAAAATTATAAATGATATATAAATATATTTTTGACTAAACTATAATATTAGTCCTTGAACTTAGAGCTGTATCACTTTGATCCCTAAACTTCAAAAAGTTACAAAAATGATCCTAAACTTTTCTTTTTGTTTCACTTTGATCCCTACTAAAGAAGGGAGATGCCATTTAATTTTATCCCACGTGGCAGCATACATGGCATTCAGGTAGCAAAATCAAATTTAAAACCCATTATCAATCTGTTAACTCATTAATCTAATATCAAATAATCCTTAAAAAAAGAAAAACTTCCTTCCTTCCTCCACCACCCACACACACATGGCATCCAACGCTCTCCCTCTACACACGTGGCACCCCGTCTCAGCTACAGCTCCCTCTGTCCCCTTCTTTCTCCACCACGGCCTCCTCCGTGGGTGAGGGGTACGAAGGATGGGGGGGCCAGCGTTCTCCTCCCTCCTCCGTCTCGACTGCAATTGAGGGACAAAAGAGATCCCCCCCTCAACACCATGCGGGTGAGGGACGGAGGAGGGGGGCCAGCATTCTCCTTCCGTACTCGCTCGCAAAGCAGAGGTTTCTGTGCAACGAATCATTGCCACGCCACTCTATCCTGGTCCTAGGAAAGAATTCAGGTGATGAGTCAGAAACCACCTATGAAGGGAGATATGCTCTTGGAACACTGGATGTGTTGCGGATATCCATGCAATCCATATCTTCATGGTGAGGTGGTTTTTGTTTATCAGCGCATAGGTGGTCTACGTTCCTATGATCGAGTCTTTCTGGCCTCTGTGAACATATTTTCTTAATGTATTAAAGAGGGCCTCTCTAACCGATGAAAAGTGGTAGGCATCCATTAATGGCTATTCCTGACTCGGCTCCGATGATGCAATTTCGGGAGTTGGTAGTTGGGTACTGGATCCCTTCGGACCTGAAGAACGTGTGATTCTGGGTCAGGGTTTGGCAAGAGGGGGGCAGGAAGAGGTGCCCTCCTCTATCCCTCACCTACAATCAGGATGAAGGAGGGGGAGGAGGGAGGAGAATGCTGGTGGAAAGGAGGAGAATGTAGGTAAGGGGGAGGAGGGAGGAGGCTAGGGCCGAGAAGGAGGAAGGGGGAGGGAGGAGGCTGCGTGTGAGGGACGGAGGAGGGGGAAGGAGGAGGCCACATGTAAGGGACAGAGAGGAGGGGGAGGAAGGAGGAGGGAAAGAGTGTTAGTTTTTTTTTTTAGAATTATTGGATATTGGGTTAACGGATTAATAATGAATTTTAAATTTAATTTTACCATCTGTATACCATGTGTGTTGCTACATGGAATAAAATCAAATGGCGTCTCTTCTGTTTAATGGTAGACATCAAAGTGAAACAAAAGAAAAGTTCGGAATCATTTTTGCAAACTTTTTGAAGTTCAAGAATCAAAATGATACAGCCCTCTAAGTTCGAGGGTCAATACTGTAGTTTTGTCTATATTTTTTTAAAATAAAAATTATATTTATTTATTTATTATTTTTTTAAGAGAAGGGGAAGGGGGGGGGGGGAGGATCATGGCCCTCTTGTATCTTGTAAGGTCTACTACTGGCTCTAGCCATTGCTGGTTTGAGCCCAACCTCATAGAGGGGATTTTTCTGTCTTTAGCTATGTTTTATTTTTCTTGTTCTTTGATTGAGTTTATTAACTTAGAGATTTTTATTTTGACAAAGATAATGAACATTTTAGCTTTCTAGTGAATGGTGAAGATGTCGATGTCGGCCACCAAGGATTTGTTAGCTCCTTGCCAATGAAGAAGCAACTTGCCTCCAAATGTGAGTTATCCCACCAAGTTAAGGTAGGCTAAATTAAGAGCTATCAAGCTAGGATTGAATCTACCCAGTCAGTTGTTGATCAGCCAGCTCCTACCTAGGCCCTTTTATTGCAGCAAGGGAGGTAAAGAAAGAGGTAATACTTTCTTGGGTTGGGATGGTCATTTGTTCTCTATCTCAGATAATTCCTTCCCCTGACTCTATTGATGGATCGATATATCCTTCGGCGGGGATCTTAGTTTCTGTCTCCATCTTGAAGGGGAAAGTAACAAATATCACCCAGCATGCCTTCAAGGTAAAAAAATCTATGCTTTTCCTTCTTTTATTTTTTTTAAAGTCTTTTAGCTCATATCCAACTTAACCTTCTTTTTCATCTTGTAGGGCTTACACTCCTACATGGTGGCAAAGTGACTAAATTAGAAGAATGTCAAAATTTAGTAGCTTTAAGTGATATTGAAGGATCTATGACATAAGGTAAAGATGGTAGTAGTTAGCTGGGATTGGGAGAGGGTGCCCTTAGATGATCTGGTTACTTAGGCTAGTCAACTATTTAAACTAGAGTGATGGCTGGAGCTGATAAAATGGGAGCCAGATAAGCTGAAGAAGGAGCTTGGCTTGAACAGTCAAGGAGTACAAGGTATTATAGGTGCACTAGGATGAGTTGATCCAATATGCTACCAACTCTTATATGATTATGTTTGAGCTCTGTCGTGATCATGTGAGTGCACTCTTTTCGAACACCAACCTAGGTAGTCTCGACCCGTTCAAGGACCTTGCCATTGAGGAGAGGAATCCAGGTTGGGCTCTTCTAAGGATAGGGACAAGGAAGAGGCCCCAGGTACCATGGCCAAGGATCGTCCAACTCTGAGATGCTTGAGGTGGATTCTTTAAGGGATAAAGGAGCAGGGCGACCAATAATGGTGGATGATTCTAAGGCATATATCTATAATGAAGTGATTAAGAAAGCAAAGGTATATTATTAGGGCTGGCATCTTACTAAGTCTCGGTGCATCCATCAATTCAATTGTTCAACACCACTATATTTGTTGGATAATGGATCAAAATAGACCCTAAATACCCTAATGGGCCTTGAAAGCCCATTACCGTCTTATGTGTGTGAATGAGAAAGGACATTTAGTCCCATATCAAAAAATCAAGAAAGGAAGGTTCACTTATATGGAAACCACTTCCATGAAGCTTAAGCTAGGCTCACCACAAGTGGAGAGCTTGAGGGTCACGCGCACGCGCGTGTGCGAAGGGTGCAATGGGCGCTTGTAGGCGCACTTTGCACTTCGCACGTGCGCATCGTCTTGAGGGGCTTTAAATTTTTATAGATCAAGATGATCCGACGGTGGAGATTGATCGGATCAAGTTGATCGATCGGATGAAGGGTCGAGATGCGGTGATCAAATCACAATCTTGATCACGATCCAACGGCTGACATTCGTCGGTTGACTAGTCAAGTTGACTAGTCAACAGGACGTTTGGTTGACCAGTCAAGGATGGATGGTTGACCAGTTAACATAACGGTTATGATAAGGTGTCAGTTCGATCGTAAGGCATCCGTCTATCTGATAACGGATCATCAGATCACGATGATGAAAAGGCTTATCAGGATAAGGATAGACTTATCTGATCGGCTGATCTTTAGATCACAGCCATGAAAAGATCGCCTGATCTATCACGATGTCTAAAAAGCATATCAAGGGTGATAAGCCCTTAACCCTCACATCCTTTGATAATAGAATTTAAATTTAATTAAATTCGTATGGTTTCTTCCAAGGGGCACCTAAAATATATAAAGGACCCTAGTCAATCCCAAGCCATTCCGAATTGAGTTCAATTTGAATCAATTCTAGCTTAGACATTTGCATACTTTCCTATAGCAATAGTGCATTAAAAAGAGAGTAGCATTCTTGGTTCGAAAGTTTTGGTAAATTATAGTGCTGCTTTCATCAAAAGAAGACTGTTGTATCCTGGGAGACAATCGTCATACTGACCGTAAGTACCATTGCGGGACGAAATTGTCTTAAGGACATAGAGTGAAACTCTAGCCTTAGTCTGATTCATTAGGTAGCCACCATCTGCCAGCAGCCCCACCTACATATTTGACCATATACTTAGATGTTTTACTTAAAATAGAAGGCATTGCTTAATGACTAGCTGATCTAAAGATTGCCTAACTTGAAGACATTCGATTTGAAGAATTTCCTTTTTTTATTTCCTTATACTTTGCTTTGGCTAATTTTGTTTGGTTAAGAACTGAATTTCTTTACTTGATTCTAAACTAAACTCCAATGTAAAAAACAATGAATGAAATTTCAGTTTTCTAGCATTGTCTCTAGTCTTCTTCTAATTTTTTTTTTTTTGTCTGCTTCATGACCTAAGACACTTCAAGAAAATATTGAAATAGCGACAAAAATTTAGCGACGCATCATTGCGTCGCTAAATTGCGATCACATTGCGACGCCTCAGCGACAACAAGAAATTGCGATGCAATTAGCGACGCATACTCAATAAACAGATAATTAAAAAAAAATTAAAATTTTAATTTAGCGATGCAAAATGCATCGTATATTTTTAAATTTAATTTTATAAAATATAATTATGAAATAAAAATATTGGGATGCAAAACAGTGCGTCGCAATGTTTTAAAAAATTAATTATGTTAAATAGCGATGCAATAGCGACGCAATAAATCAAAAAATTTAAAAAATAATTTTTAATATAGCGACGCAAGTATTGCGTCGCAATTATTTGAAATAAAATTATTTTTATAACATATAATTATGAAATAAAAATAATTTTTTTAAAAAAATTAATATATTAAATAGCGATGCAATAGCGACGCAATAAAACAAAAAATTAATAAAAATAATTTTTTATTTAGCGATGCAAGTATTGCGTCGTAATATTTTTAAAAAATAATTTTTTAAAAAAATTAAAAATAAATATGAAATAAAAATATTGCGACGATTTTGGTGTGTCACAATATTTTTTAAAAATTTAATTATGTTAAATAGCGACACATTAGCGACGTAATAAATCAAAAAATTAAATAAATTAATTTTTAATTTAGCGATGTAAAAAATGCATCGCAGAGTTTTTGAAAAAAATAAATTTATAAAATATAATTAAAAGATAAAAAAATATAAAAATAAAACATTACGATCGCGAAATGCGAGATCGATCGTCGCCGACCACGATTGATCATGGCTTGGATCGATCGCAATCATCAAATCGTCGACGATCGGATCGATCACAACGGTGCGAAATCGGTTGTCGCCAACTGCGATCGATCATGGCTTGGATCGATCGCAACCATCGGATCGTCGCCGATCGGATCGATCGCAATGGTGCGAGATCGATCGTCGCCGACCGGGATCGATCATGGCTTGGATCGATCGCAACCATCGGATCGTCACCGATCGGATCGATCGCAACCATGCGAGATCGGATCGCCGATCGAATCGATCGCAACCGTCGGATCATCGCCGATCGGATCGATCGCAACCGTCGGATCGTCGCCGATCGGATCGATCGCAAGGGTGCAAGATTGGTCGTCGCCGACCACGATCGATCATGGCTTGGATCGATCGTAAAGGTACGAGATCGGTCATTGCCGACCGCGATCGATCATGGCTTGGATCGATCCTAACCATCGGATCGTCGCCGTCGGGTCGATTGCGATCGCGTCGGTCGGATCGGATCGATCGCAACGGTGCGATCGATCGTCGCCGAGGATCGATCATGGCTTGATTGGATCGATCGCAACCATCGGATCGTCGCCGATCGGATCGATCGCAACGGTGCGAGATCGGTCGTCGCCGATCGGGATCGATCATGGCTTGGATCGATCGCAACAGTGCGAGATCGGTCATCGCGGACCGGGATCGATCATGGCTAGGATCGATCGCAACTGTGCGAGATCGATCGTCGCCGACTGCGATCGATCATGGCTTGAATAGATCACAATCGTCGGATCGTCGCCGATGGATCGATCGCAAGGGTGCGAGATCGGTCGTCGCCGACCGCGATCGATCATGGCTTGGATCAATCGTGAAGGTGCGAGATCGGTCATCGCCGACCGCGATTGATTATGGTATGGATTGATCCCAACCGTCAGATCGTCGCCGATCGGATCGATCGCAATGGTGCGAGATCGGTCGTCGCCGATCGGGATCGATCATGGCTTGGATCGATTGCATCGGTACGAGATCGATCGTGATTGATCATGGCGATCGATCGCAACCATCGGATCGTCGCTGATCAGATTAATCACAATGGTGCGAGATCGGTGGTCGCCGACCGCGATCGATCATGTCTTGGATCGATCGCAACCGCCGGATCGTCGCCAATCGGATCGATCGCAATGGTGCGAGATCGGTGGTCGCCGACCGCGATTGATCATGGCTTGGATCGATCGCAACTATTGGATCGCCGATCGGATCGATCGCAACGGTGCGAGATCGGTCGTCGCTGACCGCGATCGATCATGGCTTGGATCGATCGCGACGGTGCAAGATCGATCATCACCGACCGCGATCGATCATGGCTTGGATCGATACCTAACGTCGGATCGATTGCAATGGTGCAAGATCGATCGCAATTAGTTTCAGAAAAAATAATGTTTAAAAAAAATTTAAAAAAATTTTAAAAAATTAAAAAATAAAACATTGTGATGCAACCATTTGCATCGCAACTATTTTCATGAAAAATATTTATTATTTAATTATATAATTATCAAATAAAATTATTGCGACGCAAGTTGGAGCGTCGCAATTGTAAAATTAATTTTAAAAAATAAATTATATTAAATTAGCGACGCATTAGCGATGCAATAAATAAGAAAATTTAAATAAATTAATTTTTTATATTGCAATGCACGTATTGCGTCGCAATAGTTTATAAAAAAATAAATTTTGTAAAAAAAATTAAAAATAAAACATTGCGACGCAACCATTTGCGTCGCAATTATTTTCAGAAAAATTTTTTTTATCAAATATATTTATCAAATAAAATTATTGTGATGCAAGTTAGGGTGTCGCAATGTTTTTAAAAAATAAATTATGTTAAATAGCGACGCATTAGCGACGCAATAAATCAGAAAATTAAAAAAATTAATTTTTAAAATTGTGACGCATGTATTACGTCACAATATTTTTAAAACAAATAAATGTTTTAAAAAATATAAAAATAAAATATTACGACGCAACCGTTTGAGTCGCAATTATTTTAGAAAACATAATTTTTTATCAAATATAATTATCAAATAAAATTATTACGACGCAAGTCGTAGCATCGCAATTGTTTTAAAAAAAATTATGTTAAATAGCGATGCATTAGCGATGCAATAAACAAAAAATTTAAATAAATTAATTTTTTATTGCGACGCACGTATTGCGTCGCAATAGTTTTAAAAAAATAAATGGTGTAAAAAAATTAAAAATAAAATATTACGACGCAACCATTTGCATTGCAATTATTTTTAGAAAAATTATTTTAAATCAAATATATTTATCAAATAAAATTATTACGACACAATTAGGGCATCGCAATGTTTTTAAAAAATAAATTATGTTAAATAGCGATGCAATAAACTAGAAAATTAAGAAAAATTAATTTTTATAATTGCGACGCATGTATTGCGTCACAATATTTTTAAAACAAATAAAATTTTTTTAAAAAATAGAAATAAAACATTGCGATGCAAACTTTTGCGTCGCAATTATTTTCAGAAAAATAAAATTTATGAAATAAAATTAACAAATGAAAATATTGCGATGCATTTTTTAGAAAATAAAAAATTTTCTGTTGGAAATTGCCGCCAAATTAGCGACTCATTTGAGTCGCTAATTTTTGCAGAAAATAATAAAAAATTCCAAATTTGTGACGTATTAGCAACGCAAATTGCGTCGCTAATCCAAAATAAATTTTTAAAAAATAGCGAGGGATTAGTGATGCAAAAATGCATCGCTAATCCCTAATATATAACCCAATCGTGCCCAGCCCCTCCCCGGTCCTCTTCTTCTTCCTCCTCTAACCCTAACCGCCGCCGTCCCTCCTCCGTTGCCCTCGCCCTCTCCCTCGGCGCTAGAAACCACCGGCGGCACCCTCCCCCCCCCACCGCCGGCGTCCCCTACAGACCGAGGTAGGCCCCCCCTCCCCCCTCCCCTCCCCCAACCCCCCGCCCTCCCGTTTCACTGAGGCCACGGCCACGGCAGCGACCGTGGCCGGCGGTGGCCTGGCCACGGTGGCCAGGCCACCGTTTAAAAAAAAATTGCTTGGGTGGGGTTTTTCGCCCCCCTGAGGCGTCGGCCACGATGGCGGCCGTGGCCATCGTCTCAGGCCTCGGCCGCAGCCATGGCCGGAGACGACGGCCACGGCCACTGCCGTGGCCTAGCCACGGTGGCCAGGCCACCGTTAAAAAAAATGGTTGGGATGAGGTTTTTCCCCCACCCCTGAGGCGCCGGCCACGGTGGCGGTCGTGGCCGTCGTCTCAGGCCTCAGCCGCGACCGTGGTCGGAGACGATGGCCATGGCCGCTGCCGTGGCCGGCGGTGGCCTGGCCACGGTGGCTAGGCCACCATTAAAAAAAAATGGTTGGGGTGGGGTTTTTCCCCACCCCTGAGGCGCCGACCACGACCGCTGCCGTGGCCAGCGGTGGCCTGGCCACGGTGGCCAAGCCACCGTTAAAAAAAAAAGTAACATCATATTCAATGATTTAGATTATTAATGATCATCATTATTTAATTTAAAAAATATTATTATCTAACAACTCGATTTCTTAAATTAAAAGCAAGCCTAACACTAGAGTTGTTACTCATGATACAATTAGGGTTTCATTTAGGCTAGATCACATGATTTAATTTCGGTTCCACTCTAATAAGATATTAATCATAATTTTTATATTATAATCACAGTCAAGATTTTATGCATTAGGTTAGGCCTAGATTAGATTGGCAGCTGGTAGCCTAATAATGACTATTATTAGGAGTTGTGCCTTTCATTTTCATGACTGTTTCTCACATGTGGCTTTAGAGAATTGGCATGATACATCATGTTGGTTCAATAAGCTGTCAAGCCTATTTTATTTCTTTATAGCTCTTTATGCAATAATATTTATGTATTTGTAATTATTTACGATTGTTATGTCTTGATTATTTACATTCTGCTTCAAATTGAATGATGCATTAAATTATGTAATGTTAGAATGAAAGTCTTGTTGTAGTTTTATTTAATTTTCAGCAACAAATTAGTAGTTTCAATGATTTATATTTTAGTCTTCATAAATATTTATATTCGACATAATAATCTTAAGAAGTCAGTGACTATATATATAGAACAATATTCCTATATATGTATAATTGACAAGAATTTATGAATAACAAGCATAAGTTCGATTGTCTTCGGATTTCCATATTATTAATCACAACACTATAACCTTTAGACACGTTTGAGAATTTGTAAGAATTAGTCTTGCAAATTCTCGAATTGTCCTGGTGGACAGTTTGAGAATATTTTTTGCAATATGTTAGTTTGCTATTAATCATCGTTGGTTGAGATTGCGGTTTGTATTTGATCATGCGTTCTCTTAGTGTGGTATATATGCCACACATTTAGGAAAACATATGGGAAAATGCTGCTGAAATTTTAACGTAAACCATCGATTAGCAGTTTCAAGAGGCACGCAGAATTGGGGTGTGTGTGTTAAAGGAGAAAGTGTTGGAGCAAATATACAAGATTATTATGGAAAGTTAGTAGAGGTGGTTGAAGTTGAATATCCCGGTTGGCCTATGAAACGAACCGTATTGTTTCGTTGCGATTGGTTCGATCCGACAGTTCCTGTGGGCAAAAGGGTTCATAACGACTACAATTTAGTTGAAGTGAACCATCGACGAAGATTGCAAAAATATAAACCATTCATCCTTGCATCCCAAGCTCAGCAAGTGTTTTACTGTGGATATCCAAGTTTGCGCAACGACAAGCAAGATTGGTGGGCTGTTTCTAAAATCGTCCCACGTTCAACAATCGTATTAGACGAGAGTTCATCAAGTCAATCAGCCGAGTGCCCTGCATTTTAAGAGGATGAGATGGAAATGCATGCAATTGAGGATGACACAAGGGCTCCTGAAACATCACTTAGAGATCCAAATGATGATCTCCAAGAAATAGCGGATGCAAATGTTTGGTTTCCTTCCGATGATAATGAAACTGAATTGCAGTCCGATACGACATCGAGTGTTGAACCAAGATTTTACGAAACAAATGAAACCGACTAAACATAGAGGTTTTTTTAAATTCAATTTATTTTTATAAATGTTATATTTTTACATATTCAATCATTAATCATAATTACATCATGAATCTTTAGTATTTTCAGTATGATGGGCCGAGGTAGATCTACCGACGACAGACGGAGTGAGCAGGACGTAGCCCTGCAGCATCTGATCACATGAACTTTGGAGATGGAGAGTTTCGATCTCCACACATCGCACAGCCTCCGATCTCTCCAGCAGTCGGCGGTGATCCTGCATTGCTATTATCATCCAGCCGATCGGCACAGACCTTCGAGAGTTCTTCCACCATCGGCCGCACCGTACTTCGACTGGATGCTCATGGGCTGTAAGTATATACTAATTAAAAATATATGTTTATATTTTTAAGTCAATTACTTATAAACATGTATTTTTTTAACAGATTTATTGAGCAGCATCATGTATCGAGCCACATCAGCTCCATATTTCAGAGGCGTGCGGATCCCAGTGGCTACGATTGGCGCCATGTATCTGTAGCCACGAGGGAGTTTTATTTTTCATAGTTTCAGGTAAACTGTTTATGTTAATGCAGAAAAAGTTTACGTGGGACCCTGCCAGCCATGATGCCATTAGGGCAGCATGGGAAGCTCTTACGGGACGCCGATACTCCGACATGCTTCATCGTTGGAGGTCATTGGGTCACCGTCCTACGCATGTGCTAGAGGGTATTTGGCACGAGTGGCAGTAGGTCTGGCAGTCTGATGGCTGGCGCAGGAGGTGCGCATCAGCCAGCACGAACCGCCGATCCGAGAGGGGCGGTCCTGGCACGGGTTTCTCCCGCCACACTTCGGGCTCCATTTCGATTCAGGAGCACAGACGCCGTATGGTAAGAAAACATAAATAATTTAATTACTAATTTAGTTATTTACAAATACTTACTTTAATATTAATTTTTCTATTGTTATAGTCTGAGCAGGAGGGCGGAGATCCTGGTGAGTTTCGTCTATTCAGGGCGACACACACTAGGAGGGATGGTTCCTGGGTCGATACACGATCACGGGAGGTTGCGGTAAGAAATTAGCTTTATATTGTATCTGTTTAATTTCTAAAATTTTATTTAGAGAAATTTATTGATTCATTTATTATTGATTTTATAATTCAAAGACACGAGTCGAGGAGCTTCACTCCCAGGCATCGCAGGTCGACTCCACTGATGGGGGGACGCCCGTCGAACTCTCAGCAGAGGAGAGTCGACGAGTGTTTTTGGAGGCTGTTGGTGCCCAGCCGCGAGACCGCAGGGTCTATGGTCTGGGCACTAGAGCTTCTGCATATTTTCTCCATCAGGCCTCCAGCTCGCGATATTCTGACGATATTCCTGCCGAGCGTTTAGATGACATTCGGAGATCTATCACGGAGGAGGTTCGTCAGGAGGTTCGACAGGACGTTCGGCAGGAGGTTCGACAGGAGGTTGAGCACGAGTTCGAGAGCGAGAGGCCTTCAGCAGGAGCTTGCAGACGTGCGAGAGCAGATGCGTCAGTTGCAGGATATGGTTAGCCACATGTCGCAGGGTTTCCAGCCTCCACGTGATCGTGCCAATTCTTGATGTATTTTTTTCTTTACTTTTTATATTTTGTACATGAAAACTTCAAAATTTTAATATATTAATTATTTTTAGAAATTTAATGATGAATGTTTGGATCAATATGAGTTATGAATGTTTCGATCAATATTTAAATGTAATGAAATTGTATTAACCGTTTTAATTTTTAAAATTTATTTTTAAAAAAATTAATTAGCGACGCATTAGCGATTGAAATTGCATCGCTAATATTTTTAAAATATTATTATTAAATATTACGACGTAATGACCTGGCATCGCAATATTTTAAAAAAAATTAATTAGCGACGCATTAGCAATATTTTTTAAAAAATTAATTAGCGACGCATTAGCGACTCAAATTGCATCGCTAATATATCTAAAATATTATTATTAAATATTGCGATGCAACTAAATGCGTCACAATATTGCGTCGCAATTGAATGCGTCGTAATATTTAATAATATTAAATATTAAAAATTAGTTTTAAAATTAGCGATGCATTTAGGATGCGTCGCAATATTGCGACGCATTTAGTTGCATCGCAATATATTGCGATGCATTTAGTGCGTCGCAAGAGTCGCTGTTAAGCGACGCAATTGCGACAAATTGATATTGCGACGATCATCGTAGCGACGCCGTCATTGCGTCGCTAATGCGTCGTAATAGCATGTTTAATGATACATTAGCGATGCATTTGGGCGTCGCTATATTTTTATTCTCTTGTAGTGAGACTTTCTTTAAAAATGTCAACGTGCTTTAGTCTCGACTCTTCATTTGGAATTGGTCAGAAGAACATTGGTCTTCATGCCTTTATAGCTTTGATTGGATCTAGGTCATCTTTTTGTAGGTTATCATTCTATTTTCATGAAATTTTTTATGTTGGAGCTTGAGACTTCGATAGCGGCTTTGTTGAACTAATTTAGGTCTTAGGTTAGTTTCGAGAGGGATCTATGATCGTTCCTCCTCACAAATATTTAAGTTTCAAGAATGATCTATAATGCTCCTCCTAACAAAATTTTTAAATCTTGCATATTGAATTTATATGCCTTATGAAGCAAACTATTAACATATGCTAGCTAGCTTTATCGACAACTAGTTTACTGTCATTTACTTTAATTTTTGAGTTGCTTTCCACATAGCCTTCCATTAGTTTGTCCTTTGAGAGTTATTTTACTCTCAATTTTGGAGGAATGTTAATTGATTTGGACCTAGTTCAAGTTGCTTTAGTAGAGTTAGTTAATTATTGCGAATTGAGGATTAGGTTAGATATCATCATTTCTCATGGAAGCTAGGTCATATTAGGTAATATTAAAACTTTAGTAAAAATTTTGAGTGACTAGCTTCTTTTTCATCTTTTCTTTAAAGCCTCAAAGTTGATTTTACTCATGCTAATCTCAAGAAGTTGATTTTGGATCGCTAGCTTGGTTGATTTTGGATCACCAGCCTAAATACTTAGATTATTTTTTAGAGTAATAAGCACCTTTATTTGAATCAAGTGGTAGTGCTAAAAGTAGTTCTCCAAATTCTAAATGTGAGATGTTAGTGAACCATTAAGCTTTTCAAGTCAATATGCTCCTAATTAGACCACCTTAACTATTCAGTAGGGAGCCTCTTAGTTTAATGTTACTTTTCTGTTGTTTTTCTCAACATAAGATCTTCAAGTCTGAATTAACATACTCTGATCCTTTAGTTGTAATATCTTACAACTCTTTGCTTATAGCATTTGTTCTTATTTATGTTTTCTCTCAAGCTTCCTTTATTAAGTTAAAGTTGGCTTTTAGGCCATCTACATTTATTTTGCTCAAGTATGCCATGTAGCTTTTCTGTCCAAAAGCCTTTAGCTTGGCCGATCATATCTTCAGAGTTTAAAGAATCATTTGGTTCTATTAGTTTAAAGATGTAAAATAGAGGTGAACAGATGGTCTATATTGAGCTCTTAGGAGAACCTTTTGAATCAAGTATTGTTAAATTGCTTATGAGTATTTTAAGAATTTTGAATGATAGATTATGGACTTCTAAATAAGTCTCAAGCATTTTGCTTGGTTATTTAAATTAAGAGCTAAAAGAAGTCTCAAGCATTTTGCTTTGTTATTTAGGCTAAGAGCTTGACATTTAGTCACTTTGTGAAGTAATCAATAATGATAATGAAAAATTTTCATTATTCTTGTGAAAGAGAAAATGGTCCTAACATATCCACCCCAATTGAGTAAATAACCATGGGCTACTAATTGGGGTTAGTTAAGGCTGGAAGTAGGCTAGCGTTGTCTTAAGACCCATTGGGCCAACCCAACTTCGGGCCCAAACATAGGCCAGGTTAGAACTAATTTGGATCATGTTCGGGTTTAAAATTACAACCTAAGAAGATTGTCAACTGGACTTGAGTCATTACTTGAACTAGTCCGAGCTCGGGCCCAAGTTCGAGCTTGAAGAAGGCCCAAATCATTAACCCTTATCAAGTCCAAATATAGTTTGAATCCAATCCCAAAACTAAAAACATGGCAAACTTTTAAATTATATACTAAATTTCGTGTTAATTATGTGAGAATAACTTTTCACATCGAAGTAAATTATTTTCTAGAGTGATTAAGTATGATTATTTTTTAAATCACTTTTTTTTGTACAAATACTTAAAAATTGAAAATTGATACTGTCAGCCTAATTTTCATTTGAAATGAATTGTTGTGGATTGCTTTAATTAGATTCCAGGTTGAGCCTGAGTCTGGTTTGATTCAAGCTTGCTTTCTGAAAAAGAAAAAAAAAAAAAGGTTTGAAATAGAATCTTATAAAGTTTATTAACTCAACTTGGGTCCAGATGTTGGTATACCTCCATATTAGTTGGGTTCGAAATGAAGGTTGAGTCTCAAAAGTATATATGGTGCCTATACGAGACTATATTTCCACTGCATGTACCTAGTTCTATGATCTCTTGTTGCCACGTAGAACCTGAAGAAATATAATACAATGGTGCTACAGCCTACAGATTCAAAATCAAAGGCCGTTAGCTTGAATCCCAGAGTAGGTGAAGAGTTGCAATGAAACCTGTATAGTTGACTGCATAAGGAACTTTATTTCTTATTTAATATAAGAAACTTAAGAGACTATAGCTGCTTTATGTCTCATGAGTTGGGGTTCATTCCACCTGCATGTAGTCTATGCATGACAAAGTCATGATGGTTCACATTTCCTGTATATAACCGAACATGCATTAAAACAAGCATATAGTTAATGACCAACATGCCTTAGCCGGTCACAAGTGATTTCTTATATTTTAGGATGATTAATTTGAACCACTAAAATGCAAAAGATTTTTAAATTAGACTATGAATTGCAGAATTTTTTTGAACTGTTTCCAAGAGTCATACACATGCTGTTTTATTTTATGTTGTCCAGAGTAGAATAGCTAGCTTGTTTATTATTAATATTAGTCGTTCACATTATTTATTTGGTTCCGCTTTAATATCTTTAATTAATAATTAAATATGGTGACAGAAAAAGATTAAAGTGAGGAAAATCTATATTAGCACCATTTCACCTTCCTCTCTAAACAAAAATAGTTTCTGGTTATTGACAACTATTCAACCTTGGACTGGTTTTTCATCTTAATAATTTAGCTTCTCATATTGGGTAAGCAGCAGATGTGTCTTATGTGGAGGTGAGCAAAATTTGATGAACCATCTATTCATCTCTTGTCCTTTTTGGTGACCCATTCTGGATGTCTTATCTGATGCCTTAGGCCTATGTCATTTGTCATCCAATTTTAATCACCTTTAGGCAGTGGAGAAGGATATGAATATCTTCCCGCAAAAAAAATGTTGGAACCAATTGATTATGATATACATGTGGCATGAGAGGAACCAGGGAATTCTCTAATTCCTCCCAGATTTCAATCCTTCATAAATTTTTTTCTTTCTTTCTTTCTTTCTTTTAAAAAAAGGGGTAGTCTCTACTCTGCAATGCACTCAGAGTCTCATCAAAAGCTGCGTAATTTAACAGCTTGTAATCTTCTAATTTATACTATTTAATAAATTATTATGGGGATATATCCCTTCCCTCACCTTTCCTTTAAAAAAAAAAAGTGAGAAATGTTGACCTATCAAACACCCTTGTGTGATGGTATAGTTGAAGTCAGCAACTTCTCGCCACTTTCAAACTTTGTAGCGCTGCATCACATCTTCAAGGCATGCCAGAAGATCTCTCGCGGTTTGCACACTCATTGTCACAGCAGAGCCTGCCCTTTGGTGTCAGCAGACAACTGCTTGAAGTCTACAAGAACCAAAGAATTGGCAAGAAAAGCTTAAATCAGCAAAAGAATTGGTAAGGATTTGCGACTTTGAAATTCTTGAACAGATTTGTACACGCACGCAGAGAGACAGAGACAGAGAGAGCTCACGCTTTGCAGGCAATCATAGGCACCTCTTCCCCGAAGGAAAAGTCTTGCTGCACCGCTCAGGGTGTGCAGGTTGGCGGCATGCCTATGCCACCATGCATGCGATGTATGCACGCTAAGACCCATTATGTCTTGGTACATGTGGTAACATGGGCAGGCAGTCAATTCATGCTTCCAGGGCTGTGCCCGTCTTTTCCTCCCCAAAACATCTGTTAAGTATGGGCCTAAGAGAGAACTACAATCATAAAACATCATTTGATTAAAAGGAAGAGCAGAAACAGACATTTGATTCTGGTGAAACCAGTCAAAAGGAAAATCACCAGCAAAATCCCTGCAAAAATATCCCTGCAAAAATCCTCCTCTCTTCCATCATTTACGAACCTTGCGTTCCAAGTCCAAATAATTTAATGACCACTTCTTCATAGCATTTAACTATATAAAGACCCAAAGAACCAACCCAGCTTTCAGGAGAGCTGCCAAGCAAATCCAAAGAAAACTTGCCTCCTGTTAGATCCCAATGCATATCCTTTGAATATATCCTGAGAAACCTAAGAACAAGAGACGATAAATATCACCTTGCTTGCAAACAAAAACCATTCACCTGAGTACCAAAACTCATGCACTCCAAGCACTAAAGAGTCAAGCAAAGCAAGCTTAGAAGCCGCAGCTCAGCCCATCAGCTACGGCTTACAACGACCTCAGAGCCAATCCTCTTCGTGGAAAAGGCATGGATAACTAGCGATCGGTATTTGTGCATAGGTTTTATAGGTTTTATTGGGCAACATTTCAGGCTATATAAGTCCAATTTGATTCTGTAACGTTACCAGTACCTAATTCTCGTAATATTTACTTCGAAAAATAAAATCCTCTCCGCTATCCAGTGATGGAAAGCCATTTGCTGTATTTGATTTTGTAAATTGTTTATAATCATATCATGCAACATTATAAATAAAATATTCCTTGAGTGTATCATTACTCTCTTTTTTTAAGGCTTAATTTCACATCTAGGCTCAACCTATGAATATTTTAGCAGCTTTTATACCTATTTCATTACTAATTCCTAAGATAAGCTTTAACCGAAATATGCATCTACTTAGATATGCGTCTTCAGACATTTTGCTACAAGTTAATTGCATGAAGCAATGGTTTAACAAACCGTATTTTATTTTCTCTTTATAGTTGAGTCAAAAAAATTTATTCAGTTTTAAGTTAGCTGGGTCCAAGGAACTTCTGTTTACAGTAGTACTTTCCGTTCAATCAGAGCCGGATATAAAGTTATAGACAGATTGGACATTGTTTAGGGGACAACAAAGTAATAGCTGACTAAGCTGAACAAAAATCTGGAACGTAAATCACAAATAACCAAAATGGATAGTTAATAGAGAATAATATATGGATAACTAAAGCAGAACACCAAAAACAAATAACTGAAGTGGAAGAGCAACAGATATGTTCATCAAGCAAACCAGCATACGAATAACTAAAGTAGAAGAGTCATTAGTGTCCATACACTTAAGCAACACACAAAATTTCGACTGACTGCACCATAACTACCATCATCTAATTGCAAACATGCTCTACCCAAAGATGGCCTCTGAAGTCTTTGAGCCTAGGGGGCTGGGCAGCTGAAGAAAAGGAGCAGGCCTCACATAAGTGAATCCTGAGAAATCGCTGTCCCCAGCAACTGGACTGGCAACAGGAGAATCCAATAATGGCATGCTGGTCCAATGCTCCTCAAAATTGGCAACACAGCTCTTGCCAGCAACGTTGGGCCGAAAGCTTGGTTGGACTTCCCGAGCCTCCAGTTTCCTCCAATTGATTGACTTGAACCACTTGTGGTTCTTTATCTCGTTGCTGCCACCAGGTCCACTACCAAGGCGTTTGCTTGCATCTTTCTGCAACAACTGTGAGGAAAAAAGAAAATAAGCTCAGAAAGATGGAATACAAATGTGACCATGAAATATGAAGGGAAGAAACATATGAGGTAGACATACGCCTTTCAACAGGGAATGAACTTCACTGGACAGGTATTTTGGTAGTTTTATCTTCTCCTTTACTATTTTCTGCTGAACCTTCCCCCGATTGCCACTAACAAAAGGTGGCTGCACGTATGTAAATAAAGACATAGCTAAATGAGAATAATTACCAATATGCACTACAAATGAAGCATAGTTCTAAAATTGCCAATCAACTTGCTAGGTTGGAGAACAGATTGGAGAACAATATATGAATGTAAATGACCAGAAAAATTACTAACATCAGACACTACCACTTCCAGTTGCTTAAATACATGACATGAATGAAAGATCTAGTAGACAGTATTATTGTCATCCTATTTTTCAGAAACTACCCCTTGTATACACTCGACTGCATAACAAGAGTAAGATCTTGTAGACAAATTCAGTATCTAGCAGGTGACATGGATGTAGAATAGAACTAACCTTTCCACTAAGCATTTCAAACAACAGGACACCAACACTCCACCAGTCAGCAGCCTTATCATGGCCTTTTCCAAGGATAATTTCTGGTGCCATGTACTCTACTGTGCCGCACATGGAATTCGATCTAGTGTTTTCATCAAATTGCTTTGCCAGGCCAAAGTCGGTCAACATGGCCTAACCAAACGTTAAAATTTTATCAAGGCGGTGTTAAACAACAGTTATGGAAAAGGATAGGCAGAAGGAACTAAAAACCATAAGAAAATGGTACTCACATGACCATCAGCATCCAGAAGTATGTTCTCAGGTTTGAGGTCCCGGTGCATTATACCATTTGCATGAAGGTGGGAAACAGCAGACACAATTTCAGCTGTGTATATGCGTGCTAGATCCTCACTAACAAAAATAGGAGTAGATTTCATAAATGAATTTCATATATTTGATCATTCTAGAAATAAGCAAAAGAAAAAAAAGAAAAAAGCATGCTCACCTGAACAGACCATGATGATACAGCTGAAAAAATAAGTGTCCCCCATTTATGAAGTCCAGCACCAGGTATAATCGATATTTTGTCTGCATGGCATATAATGATAACTATGAGCGGAGAGTTGCTGATAACCATCAGTTAGTACATCTTGCAAAGTGAAGCCCAAATCTTAATGACCCTCCTAAAAAAAAAGAGGATTTCTGTGGACATATGCTAGGTGCTGCAGCAACATGGAGAGATCATCAGACCAAAGAGCAAAGCCAGAGCCATAGTCTTTAAGACCTTCCACATCACACTTTGAAGAGGGCCAAGCACTCTTCATAGTATGTTATAGGAAAGCTATGTTCTACAAGTGGTCTTTTCTAAGTGGAATTTATGTCTCCATATTGTATACAAGGATATTTGAGGTTGCCAGCGGCCTACTCAATATTTTGACAGTTCACATGCATATATCTAGGAATGGTGGTACATAAATTGACAGGCTGTCTCTCATTGCAGTTGGGTGGATATGAAAGTCAAGACAAACTCTATATAGCAATATACTTCAGCCTCCTTGTATGGCCACAGAAGAAGTGGCCTGAATTTTTTTCCCTTTTCTCTTGTGCGTTGGGGGAGGGGGGGGTTGCTTAGTATTAATTTTAAAAAGCCCAAGACTTCGATTTCTTGAGCTATAGCAATAGTATAGTCTATTTTATACAACAATAACTATTAGAGATATATAAGATAAGAAATAATCTACTTTTGGTAGACTTCGTGATCTTCATTCTTCAATGGAGCACGAGGAAACATAATTAAAACAAGGTAAAGAGAATGCAGTTCTTAAAGTACTTCACCAGATGGTAAAAGATGGCAGATCCACAGGTATTATAGGTTTGCCTCTAATGGTCAAAAGGTCCAACAGAGGCAGGTTAGACTGCTGACTGGCAAGATTAAAAAGCCTTCTGCTGACCATAAATGCCAGTTAAAATACCACAAGATGTATGTACTTGCAAGAAGATCCATGCCTAACTGATTTGGCCAGCACAAATCTAGAGACTATGCATGGCACCTTGAGGGGTTTCAGCCGGCACCCAACATTGGCCGTGCTAACACATGTTCTGCTCCTAGTGGGATAAACCATCGGAATCAAGCAACCAATATATGCTTCAGACCCTAAATGAAAGACTACTAGAGATGGCTGTCTAGGGCAAAATTGAGGAACCAGGTCAGCAATTCTCTGACATGAGTAATTCTTTTTAATGCAAAATAAAACATAGCATATGGAATGAAAATCAACAAGACAATACTTTTAATTTCAAATACACAAGAAAGACGCGTTCATCACCTCATAAGCATAAAATATTCCAATCATTCTTCATGTGCAACATGTCTAAAGGTACGAATGTGGAAAATAATAAATGGAAAGACATAAAACCTGGAAAGAGTATCTGAGCTGGACAATGAAAGGATGATCAACTTTTGTCAGTATATCTCTCTCAGCTTTCATGTACTCAGCATGATTCTTTTCCATGATCTTATCCTTTCTCATGACCTTCATTGCATATATTTCTGAGGTGCCCTTCTTCTTCACTTGAAACACCTTTCCAAACGCCCCTTGCCCAACAAGCTTCATCACTTTGAAATCATCAAGCCCCACACACTCGCTCTTTTGAGATTTCACATCGAGCTTTTCAGCACTGCAGATGGACGACAGTTGATCTTCTCTCTCACCAATAGCACTCTCTATGAGTTCCAATGAGCTTTCAGTTTCATGTAATGTGAGCTTGCTGAGCTGCAAAGACTGACTAACACGAGCTGTGGGACCCACTAGAGAATGTGATCGCTTGCAAATGACCACTGGATCATCATAAACTTCCTTGCTTGAATCTGATGCAGGAAGAGAATTCTCAGAGGCTACATTATTTACCTCAATCGAGGCTTGAACTGGGGCAGGACCAAATACATCAGAAAAATCAAATTCCACGTTCTCAGAAGGCACAACATCAGGGGGACCCAAAGGAAGAAGTATGTGTCTCTTGAAGGATTTGTCAACATGTGTCCTGGTTAGACCAGATATCTGAGAGGAGACCATCTCTAGGAATGCTAAGCGGATGGCAGGTGTGATGTGAATAGTTGCAGACCGTTCGGCTAAATCTGGCTCCCTCCACAAATCTCCGAGACAACAACCGATGAAGAAGGAATCCTGACAATGGCCTTGAACAACTGGAAGTTCACGTAGACAACAGGAGCTCCCAGGAGTACTGGAAGTAAGCAAACCAAAATCCAGAAGTTGCCCTTGTTTCCCGATGTACAGGAAACAGTAGCTGCCACTGTGCTTCTTGAATTCATGAAGAGAAGTTGTCTGGAGCTGTTGAGAAAAGCAAAAAATTATAAGTCATATGACATAAAGATAGAACCAGACTATCAGAAGCACTCCAATGTTGCATGTACTAGAAGGAGAAAACAGAAAAGCAGCATACTACCAAAAAAATTTCAGACTTCAATATCAATATGACAAGGGCACATGATAACGTCACAATAGTTGCAATTATTTCTGAGAATCATCTTGTGATTATAATAACAACATGTATGCATAACAGACGATTCCTTTTCTGCATCCATGCTGTATGTGAACAATGTTAGTGGCCATAGTCCTCTAAGAATAAGATGTGTTTTATGTGAGCCATGTTAGTGGTCATGATCCTCTATGAATCAGAAGTAAGAGGCACATTTTAAGGACTTTGAGTTTTCTGCTACACACTTTGTTGCATTATCTTAAAGTAAAATATGCCTACAATCACATAAAAATTGCAAGTGAGGCATGGGTGAAAAGAAACTATGTGAGCTTGATAAAGCATGCAAGTATGTGCACACATAGATGCATAGGTCAGAGGAGAGCCAGGAGTTGGCAGCAACAGAAGAATGAAGAAATAAATGGCAAAAGAAAATCTATCACAGAATCACATATATCTAACACACTGTATGCTAGAGGTATATAATTTCAACTCTTCACCCATCAATATGAAATGAGGGAATGTGAAACAAAGTGATGTTCAAACAAAATATTGCATCATTGTTTGGGGAAAAAATTCAGACAAATAAGGCAATAACGGTCCCCTTGCACTTACTGACAAAACAGGAAACCTTTATAGATCAGGGCAATAAACTTAATATATAAAAGGATTTATGAGTAGTTAAGCAAAGCTACTTAGAAAAACAAACGACTGCATAGATAACACACGTCAGCATTAATGCTATCAGATTTGGCATGTTGTCCAAACCTAATGAACAACTTCAAATTCATTTACGTGTAAATACAAGTGCATTGGAGCATTGCTGAAATAGCGACTACAAATTGTTTACTTAAAGTTCATCTACAGTTTAAATCCTAAAGAAGTTAATGAACGGAAAAAATAAAATTTAGATGATGTGCACAGGAATGTCCAATTTGGAAAGAGGAAGTCACAGGGAAAAATCAGCACCAAATAAGAAGTCACAGGGAAGAATCAGCACCAAATATATAGGAGTCAGATGTCAAAGCATATAATATGTAAATATCTGACACATGCCTTATGTAGCTCAATATCTGACACATGCCTTAAAGCCCTGACTCTTAGAATGGCGAAGGAATGACGACAGGAGGAAAAGATAAGCAGAGAACACGCTCAACCCAAAAGGTCTCTTTCCAAATGCAAGATTCAAATGACCACGCCTCTATTAGTAGCTAACTCATGATGTTTAACACTAATGCCAAGCCTTCATCAAAAGTCCTCTCTTTTGCTCTTTCCAAATTACCAACATTTCCACCAATTGTTGGGCAAAAAAGGCATGTCAAACCTCCTCAAACCACCCCCTTCTCCAAAGTTCAACCACAATTATTGAAAACCTCTCCTTTTTATCCAATCTACCACAAGGACTAAACGAACTACGTGGGACTTCCAAGCATAATTTTGGAGGAAAATGGTAAGAAAAGAATTTTTAAAAAATAGACACCTTATTTACCACATGCTTCATAAAAAATATACAAATTTTCCAAGAGAAAAACGTCACAGAATCAATTAATTAAAAAGAAGGCACCTTTATGAACCAGAATCTATTGTGCCACCCGCGTAATTTTATACCAACTACCTTAATTGGTGAAAAAAAAAGAAGAAACCCTAAAGAATAAACGATGCTATGAACAAAATTAGACCAGATCACCAAGAAATTAGGCAAGAACAAAAAAATCCAAGATTTACATACCAGAAAGCAAAATAAACAGTTGTAGAGGATCAAAACAGAGATCTCAAGCGCGTTTAAAAGCGCAAGATCCAAATCTATAAGCACAAATTAAGAAGACGATGAAACATGGTGAAGAAGAGGGAGATTTCTCTTACCTTGGAAGGGAGCGACGATTGGATCAAGGAACCGGGCGATTGCTCGACGGCCTCCTCCCGCGATCCGCTCCCGCTCTCTTATTTGGACGGGGGAGGCCGATCGACGCGTACGAGCCCTAATGGCGGACACGTGTCGAAATATTACAGGAGAATCCGAAGTTTCCGTCGGGCGTCATTTGGGAGAAGCGTGGGGGAGTTTTTTTTTTTTTTTTTGGCCCGAATTGGATTGGGGCGGCTACCCGTTCCGTGCCCCACGTGACATTGACCGTGCGCGCGTGGGACAAAAAAAAGGAGCCGTGAGCGCGTCAGAGAGCTCATTGTTTAAACGAACGAAATGTGTGGCTGTCACGCTACAATTTATACAATTTAGCTGGATTTATCTTAATTGTTTAAAATAATGATGGTGAATGTGATTGATGTTATGAGCCTTCATTAAGTTGAATGCTTTTGAATTGCATAGTTAAATGTATTTATGAGGACAAAATTCATTTGAATTGCATGATTGATGTTAACATTTGGTACTTGACTGGATTTGAAATACCTTTGGTTCACTTAGTCGATCATGTCGAGGTCTTGTAACAATGATCTGTGTGAAGGTTTGCATTCTAGCGTGGTCAAATTAAAAAGGATAACTTTAAAAGTCATTAGTGGTACAAGACCATACATGGCGCCAAATCATAGGCATGCATGCATGTTTAACTAATTGGATTATATGCTAAAGTTCCAACTTGGCACTCCATGGAGACCCATGGAAGAGGTTATTGCATGAGGCTTGTCTTGTGGAACTAAAACGGGAATTGGAAGTCAAGGCAAGTCAATTCTGCTGAGAAATTCTTACGAAGTCCTCACCAGAAGCAGATGTTGATTGTTTGTATTTTATGTGTATCAAATATTTCAAATTTTCTTTGTTCTTAGTAACACTAGATAGTAAAAATTTGTTAACACATCTTTTATATTGAGCCATGCCCGATTGAATGCATCATGATAAAACATGTGATACTGAGATTAGTGATGTAAGGAAATGACTTTGGGTACCATGCATGATGCAAGTTGTGTGCTTCATGCACGATGATTAGTCGTGCATGCAAGTTGTGTGCATCATGCACGATGATTAGTCGCATGCACGTGCAATCATACGTGCCAAAAATAGTTTCATTTTTTTATGCATCGCATACACGGTTGGCATGCATGCACGGCCAATCAGCCTACGCTCGCATGGTGCAAAAAAAAACTTTTTCATGATTTAAAAACAAAGCTCACTTAACTTGTGATTTTATGAGTTATATTGGTAAGGCATAACACTATTCATAAGACATGCTGCTATGATCCATAAAATACAAACCGTTAGAAAAAGTTTTTATGCACCGAATGCGGTGCAGGTTGTGCACACCGCACCCGATGAATAGCATGTTGAGAATTTGAAAAAAAGAAAGTCTAGATAAAGATAAGGATAAGAACCGAGGCTTGAACACGATTGAATCGCTGTCCTCAAACATTATTTGCGCTCTCTGGAATGCTTTTTGAGCCAACCATAAATACGTTTGCAGGATAACATGCCTTGATTAAGTGTGCATAAAAGCATTAATGAACCTTTGATCGTAGGCAATATATATAGATTTTTTAGATTGTCTTTTGAAACCGAGCGTTGCGGTCTACGAACCGTCAATTCATCGAAACACTGCGACACTTCATAATAATTTTTTTTCATTGTTAGAATCGCCGCCGTGAGAGTGTCACAACTCTCACCCGAGACACGCACACTTAATTTAATGTGAATAAAATTTAACAATTCCCCACTTGGTCATATTGAACTAAGTACAATTCAGAATAAACTAAAGAAGCATTAATACAATTAGGTATCTTTCGATTTGAACCTAACCTTAGTAAAAGCATCATAAAGTCTTAATGAGATCGCCGGTAGCATGGGAGCTTTGAACCGTTATTCCTTGTATCAAGACCGATGACACTCCACACACACTCCTTAGAGTTCTTTGCCTACACCTCGCTCAGCATAATTTATGGCCATATGCTTATCCTGTTTCATAAACCTTTTCATGAGAGAGACTCTAATTCTCACTTAAGATGGCACCATCTTAAGGTTAACATATGTGAAGTTCTTTTAATATCTCTGTTACAACATATACTTGTCCACATGATTGAACTTCATTAAGAGTTTAAAAAACTCAACCCTTCAACTTATAATAGTCAACACTATACACTAAGTGCAGCTACAATCCACTTATCAATGACTTGTTATTATCCATTGAACCTAAGACTAGTCATTTCCTAGTATTAGGTTGGGTTGTCATCATTGATGGACTTTTACTCAAGGAGTTTTAGATCCATCCCTCTAAAAGTCATCTTTACTAAATCTCTTGTAAGAGGTTTAGTAAGTGGATCAGCTAGATTATAGCTTGATCGCACAAAGGTGAGAGAAATTATTTCATCCTTGATTAATTTCCTCATATACTCATATCTTAGACTAATATGTCTAGACTTTCCATTGTATATTCAGTTGTACGCTCTGGCTAAAGTGGCTTGGTTATCACAATATATCAATACTGTTGAAATATTTTCACAAGCCAATAGGATTTTCAATAAAAGATCCCTTAGCCACTCATCATCATGTTTTGCTGAAGCTAGAGCCACAAACTCTGACTTCATTGTTGAGTATATAATGCAAGTTTATTTCTAGGATTTTCAAGATATTGCACCACCCGCTAGTGTAAATACTCAACCAGTGGTAGATTTACTATCTCCCACACTCGATATCCAACTTGCATCAGTATATCATTCCAATACAACAGGAAATTTAGAGTATTGTAAACCTAGCCTTTTGGTTTTCAAAAGATAACCAAAGACTCTACCAATAGCCTTCCAATGCTCTACACTCCGATTGCTAGTAAACATGCTCAGCTTACTTTACAAATGCTATCGGGTCTAGTGCATTGCATCCAATACATTAGACAATCAATAGCACTTGCATACTCAAGTTGAGCCATGGCTCATCCACTATTCTTTTTAAGCTTTAGATTTGGATCGAACGGGGTGTTCACTTTTTTGAACTTCAAGTGTTTGAACTTGTGTAACATTTTCTCAACATAATGTGATTGACCAAGTTCAAAACCCCCACTATTTTGTTTCACTTTGATGCCCAAAATAGTGTCAACTTGTCCAAGATTTTTCATCTTGAAAGTGGATGATAGAAACCTCTTCGTTTCTTGGATGTCTTTCATTTCATTGTTAATGATCAAATATTATCAACATAAAGGCACACATATACCAAAAATTCACCATGCATTTTAGTATATAAACGCTTGTCAAAACGTTGTGAACAAATCCATTTGATAGTATAACAGAGTCAAACTTCTCATGCCAATGTTTGGGTGCTTGTCTCAATCCATACAAGGATTTAACAAGCTTGCACACTTTATATTCGTTACCCTGTAGAACAAAACCCTCGGGTTGTTCCATGTAGACTTTCTCATCGAGATCACCATTTAAGAATGCCGTTTTGACATCCATTTGATGAACATAAAGTTTGTGCAATGAAGTCAATGCAAACAATACTCTAATTATTGTTATTCTAGCTACAGGTGCATATGTATCAAAATAGTCAATTCCTTCTTTTTATCAAAAATCTTTAGCTAATAGTCTAGCTTTGTAGGTATTTAAAGTACCATCACTATGATACTTCTTAAATACCTATTTACAACCAATAGGCTTAGACCCTTTGGGTAAATTGACAAGCTCCCAAGTGTGGTTTGACATAATAGAATCCATCTCATCTTGAATAGCTCATTCCAAAAAGCAAAATCTCTCGAAGCCATTGCTTCCTTAAAAGTTTTAGAATCATCTTCCACTTGAAGAACAATAGGGTACCTTACGAATAAAATTCTTTCGACTTCCTTCTACCAAATAGAAAGAAATGAGTTGAGAATCTATCTCTTCGGATCCTAAATCCTTAACTTTTCGGATTCTCTTACTTTTTCGAAGTTCGGTTGTTCTTCTTCAACAATTTTTAAAGTATTCTTCTTGCAAGAATCTTTATTTATGGTACTTTGAGAATTCTTTCCGAAAGTGATCAAATTTTCAAAGAACTCGATATCTCTAGATTCTATTATCACATTAGACTCCAAATTAAGGAGTTTATAGGCTTTTCTATTTATAGCATATCTTACAAAAGCATACCTAATTCCACGAGAACCCAACTTGGTCCTTTTAGGATAAGCAAGATACCCTCATACTTTAAAATAGCCTATTAGGCTTTCTGCCTTTTCATAACTCATATGGAGAGGTCTTATTTTTTTAGTAGAAATTCTATTAAGAATATGACATGCAGATAATAATGCTTCATCCCATAAATTAAAAGGCAACTCAGCATGCAACATGGCATTTATCATCTCTAGAAATGTTTAATTTTTATGTTCTTCTAACCCATTTTGTTCGGATGTGTGTAGTACGGAACACTCATGTATGATTCCATTTTGTTCACAAAACATATTATTAGGAAAATATTCTTCAAGCCTATCACTTTTAAGGATTTTAATATTTCTACTTAATTGATTTTCAACTTCTACTTTATAAACTTTAAAAGCATGGAAAGTCTATCTTTGTTCTTAAGTAAGTAAATGTATATATATTTAGAGCAATCATCAATAAAAGTAATGAAATATCTATTATCATATCTAGTTAACATACCATTTAACTCACAAATATCACTATGCACAAGTTCTAGCAAATTAGTATTTCTTTCTACACTATGAAATGGCTTCTTAGTCATCTTTGATTTAATGCAAATTTTATATTTATTAAACTTATCAACATTACAAGAAATTATACCATATTTAATTAATCTTTTCATAGTGCTAATACCAATATGTGCTAATCTACAATGCCATAAAGTAACAGAATCATCAATATAAGTAGAAGATACACTATTATTATTATTGTCGACAATATAAAGTTTGATCATTCCATAGTAGAATAGTCTTTTCCAACAAAAACACCATTGTGGGATAGTATAAGTTTTTACGACTTAAATACAATTTTAATTCCTGATTTGCCCAATAAATCCCTACTAACAAGATTTCTATTTATATCCGGCACATACAGCACATTAATCAAAGTGATCTTCTTACCGGATGTGAAGTAGAGATCTACGCTTCCTTTCCCAAGCACCTTGGACCGGCCTTCATTGCCCATTTGAATTTCTTGTCCATTGATGATATCAACATAAGTCTTGAGAAGTGACTTGCCATAGAAAACATGAGCGATGGCACAAGTATCATATCACCAACCAGGAACCTTGCTTCTGACCACTATGACTTCACTCACGTTGGCGATGATTTCATCATCTACTTCGATTGCATTTGCCTTATTGGTTTGCCCCTTTCAGTGCGTGCAATCACGAGCAAAATCCCTATGTTTGCCACATACAAAGCAACTCACATTGGACTTATTTTTGTTGGATTTTTTGAACTTATCTTGATCCCTTTTAGGACTTAGTTTGTTCTATTTTATTTTCTTGGACTTCTTAGGATTGCTCACAGTATTTGCCTTTGAAGTACCAAAATTTACTTTCTCAATCTTGTCACGCACCCTCGACTCCTTCTCAATTCAAAGGTGTTTTTGCAATTATTCCAAGGAATAATCCTCGGCGTTATGAAGAAATTTCTTTCTGAATCCATTCCAAGATGATGGTAACTTTGCAATAATTGCACCTACTTGAAAAGGTTCAGGAACCTTTATCTTTATCGTCACCAATTTATTGATAATAATTTGCAACTCATGCACTTATACAAGAATTGCTTTATCGTCATTCATCTTGAAATCAAAGTACTTAGAGATTAAAAAAAAAAATTTAGTACCTTCTTTCTCGGCCTTATACTTGAATTCAAGCTCATTCCAAATCTTTCTTGGAGATTGAGTGTTGGTGTAGAGGTCGTAGAGGCAATCCGACAATGCGTTGAGGATGTAACCATGACATATGAGTTCATCTTCACGTCTCTTCTTTCTTTCAGTCTTAAGTTCATCAGAGTTCTCAGTGGTGGGCTCAGAAATAGATGCCAAATTCGGATCCAACACATAGAAGATATTGAGTTTGTCTTGCCAATGTGTAAAATTGGTGCCATCAAAACGATCCAATCTCACAAGATCTTAGTTCATGGGTTTGATGGTAAATACTGTAGTCTCAGTCTCCATTCAGATAATGTTTGAATTATTGAGAATTTGGAAAAAAGAAAGTCTAGATGAAGATAAGGATAAGAACCGAGGCTTGAATACGATTGAATCGTTGTCCTCAAACATTATTTGCGCTCTTTGGAATGCTTTTTGAGCCAACTACAAATACGTTTGCAGGATTTAGCAAGCCTTGATCAAGGGTGCATAAAATCATTAATGAACCCTTAATCGTAGGCAATATATATAGATTTTTTGGATTGCTTTTTGAAATCGTTGCGGTTTGCGATCCATCGATTCATCGAAGCACCGCGACACTTCATAATAATTTTTTTTCGTTGTGAGAATCGCCACCATGAAAGAGTCGTGACTCTCATCCGAGACATGTAAGCTTAGTTTAATATGAACAAAAGCATACAATGCATACACATGTGCGTGTCAAAGATAAAATTATCATTTTCATCTTTGACATGTATGCATATGTTGTACATCAATTATCAGGTACGGTGCAGCTCCTGCTGCATTGCATTTGGTGCGACAAGACTTTTTCAAAACCTTTATTTGGCCCAACCCATGGCTCACGGTTCAGTGACTGTAGCTTAGGCCAAACTTTTTTATTTATATATATATATTTACTGAATTAAGTAAAATATTTTAAAATATAATTATTTATAATTGTTAAAGAATATATTTTGATATGCCTCATTGTAGGCCGTACTTATTGTACTGGGTTATGCTTGGCCGCGCCCCAATCCATTTTACACCACCGATAGAGGTTGGATCTAGTCTTTGCTTTAAACTACTACCATAATTTTTAAGGAAGGGCGATGGCATGATTGGCAGGAAGACTTCCTCTCTTTCTCTCTCTCTCTTTTTTTTTTTTTTTTTAAGTTTTTCTTTTCTTCCTCCCCTCAAGAAGATGTGATAACAATATTTATACTGTTTCTGCAGTTAATTTAGCGGGGAAACGGTCCGTGGTTGATTTGGATAATTGAGTGAGATCTTTCTGAATTTTGATATCTAAACTTATGTTGATAGTTAGTATGCTACCATATAATGCCTTAATTTAAAATTTAAGGTGGAGCATTAGGCATGGTATGAACAGCTGATGCACAGACATGCTTTGGTGCTCCAAGCGGAGATCGTCAATTTAGGACTATTTTGATCCATTCTGATTAAATTAAGGCATGTGAGAAGTTAGAGTGTCGACCAATTCACCAACATGAAGGTGTCCAAGGTCTAACATTAAAGCCCTAAGTAGGTGTTGGCCCAGATGGCAACCCAAGAGGGGGGGTGAATTGGGTTCTTAAAAATTTAAGACTTTTTAATTTTTGATTAGTTAGCAAGATGTGCAAGTGAGATTAACTAATAAGCAAAGAACAACAGTTAATATAAGAGAGATAGAGATAGAGAAAATGAGCACGGCAAACACAAAAGTTTTATAGTGGTTCGGTGCAATCCAACACCTACGTCCACTCCCAAGATCACTTGGGTCCACACTATAATCTCCCGATTACAGCCGAGTTGTTTTACAAGCTCACAACTCAAACTTGTTGTTTTCACCGGGATCACAACGAACCCAGCCGGTTTTACACGGGCTTACCAGCACAACCCTACACCCAACTCGTTGTTTTAACGGGATCACAACGAACCCAACACAAGCACTCCAAGCTTGTAACGAGGTACAACTACCTCCACTGATTCAATCCACTGATTGAATCAGTAACCAAGTGAAATCAAAGATTTTTAACAAAGAGCTCCTCTTGAGCAGATATACAAATTTAAGAATAAATAAAAACTAGGGTTAGAAAGCCTGATGGTTTTCCGGATGATTGTAGCTTGGCTTTCTCCCTTTTCTCCTTGAAGTGTTGAATCAGGCCTCAGCAAGATTCCTCAATCGTTGATAAGCTTTGGAGAATGTGTTGCCTCTTTTTGAACTTGGAAATCTGAAGATTTTGCTCTTGGTTGCTTTTTGCCTTCCTCTTGAACTTTGAGATTGATCTGGAGCACACGAATCTCTCTCTCCACTCCTTTTGAATCTCTCCTTGAATCAAATGATTCTCCAATACTCTGTTTTCCCCCTTTTTGAATTCAATTTCTATTTTCTCTCTTTTTCAATCTCCTTTTCTATTTGAATGGCTCCTCTATTTATAGATTCTGAAAAATATATCCGTTAGACACAGAAATATAGCCGTTATTCAAAATATTACCGTTGGGCTGATGTGTCAACTCAAAAATTCCGCCCAGATTTCGGGGAGTCGGCTCGAGTACTGTGCGAGTCGACTCGAAACGAATCCAGAAACGCACCAGGGGTCGACTCGCGAAAAAAAAGGGGTCGACTGGGAGTCGACTCGACTTTCAGGGGTCGACTCGCGAAAAGGGGAGTCGACTCGAGAAGCACTCAAAAATGAGTCTTTCTGCCGTCTGAGTCGAGTCGGCTCGCACAGTCATGAGTCGGCTCGAGAAAGTTCAGGGGTCGACTCGGAAACTCTCGAGTCGGCTCGGGACTGATACAAAAATCAGAAACATTCTGATTGCTTTGAAAATCATCCCAATAATTTTAAATATAAATTGACTTGAATAATAAATATGACATTAAGCATGAATTCAAAGCATGTTTCAAGAAATCATTGATCTTTAAAAGATGTATAAAAATTCCTTTTTGAATTCAAAATATAGCTCACTGAAACATATATTCAATTGATTCAAAAACTCATTAACATTGAGAGTTCATGCTTTCAATTTGAAATTGCTCAAGGTTTTTGATTGACTTAACATGTTCATAGCCTTTAAAATACTCATGGCTTTTGGAAATCATCAAAATCAATAAGTTGGGGCAATTATGTTTCAATAATTTCTCAACAATCTCCCCCTTTTTGATGATGACAAAAACATTGAGTATATGCATTTCATTGAAAATTTATGATACCAAAATCAATTTTTATGTTCATGAAAGGCTCCCCCTCAATGAGGTAGCTCCCCTAAAACCTCAATTCAAAAAATTTTTAAATTTAAAAATTAACCAAATAACCTTTTTCTTATTTAATTCTCTCCCCTTATTTAATTAATTAAAAAATTGATGCAATATACGATTAAATAAAATCTCTCCCCCTTTTTTGTAATCAACAAAAAGGTTGAAAGCATCAGAGCATCAAATTTAATTCATTCAATTCATTCATTTAATTATCAATTGATATTATATTCAAAATTAATTAAACATATTATTCAAATGTACATAATTGAAATGAACAACTTTTCTCATTACTTTAAAAGTACATCAAATTACATCAAAATGTAATACAAGCTTATAATCAAATTTAAACTAACTTAGATTCATCAAAGTTCAAAAACATTCATATTAAGCAAAATTTCCTAGGTACAATCTAGGAAGGAAATTTAGAGATCAACTAAGATAAGTATTAAGTTCATTTGACACGTTTGAATATCAAACTTTTTAAGTGTCCAATCATCTCCATGATATCATCCTTTTGAGATTTGCTAAAATCATTTATGGTTACTTGAATTTGATCAACTGCTGCATCAATATCTCTTCGTAACTGATTGGTTCTATCAAGATATACATTGGATCCATCGGCTATCCCTTGAAGTCTTTCAAAGATATTCTTAAGCTCGGCATTGAGAGAATCCACATGAGTACCAATAGAGAATGAAAATAAGTCAAGCCTTGAAATGATTTTTCCTTTAATTCTTTAAAGTCTTCTCTTAATTGACCAATCTCTTCTTTTCTTTGATCATCAAACTCAGCAAACATAGATCTAAGTTGACATACTGCTCATCTGAAAATCTCACAGAAGTAGATGAAGCCTGAGGTGGAGGAGAATAGGCATGCTAGGTCCTCAGATGGTCAGAAGGTCCAGCCTCGACCTCAGCTCCAATGTCCTCAACTCTGTCCTCAGCAGCTCTAATATCATCTTGACCTTTTCTTATCCAATTCCATTCCTTTCTTGAAGCCCATTCGATGAATAGTGGCCAGTGAATAGTAGTCAGTATGTCTAATTCCTTCTTGGGCTCACTATCACTAAAAATAATCCCTTGGCTTTGAATAACTGAGTTAAGATCATGCCATAGGGAAACTGATTTCTTCTTACTTCCACAATCAGCCATGTACCAAAAATCATCCGAGGGTAATTGATAGGTTTCCCAGAAACTACAGCATCCATGACAAAATATCCCTCTCAGATACATAGTCAAATCTGCCAGTCTTGGGAATAAATTCTACTGCAGATGTTGTGTAGCAATCTTAAGCTCCAAAGGCAGCTGACTTGCAAAACTTCTTCAAATCCCTCAAATTTCTGTTCAATAATCTGTGAGGGCAGGAGATCTATCCTCTGGGCAAAGGTGGATGGTCCAGATAGGGGTAATCCAACAGTTAGAAAGAATGTGGCAGTGATATTCAACAATGCCTCTCACACACTACCAATCCATCATCTCCTCTAGTCAAATTTTATAAAACTCCTTAACCAGTGCAGGATATGTGGGACAATCTAGTGAACATATTTTCTCAAGTCCCATTTCTCAATCAACTGTGAACCTACAATAATCCCTCTTCTCAAACAACTCAAAATCAAACTTCCTTCCAGTTGTAATGACTCTACTTGCAAAAAGGTCTACCTGAGGAGTAGAGCAGTGGAGCAGGTGAATCATCCGAAGAAGGAAGTAGTCGAAGATCCGGAGTCGGCTCGCGGACGGGTCGTCGCACGGTCTTTTCCTCTTCATCCCGGCGCGGCTACTACTGCTCCACGGGTTTTGGGTGCCATAGATTTGATGGAGTGAATAATCAGAGGTTTTTGGAAGTTTTGGAGGGTTTGGGAACTTTGAAAGAGTTTGGAATGATTAGAAATGATTGAAATGACCGTCGGGTCGACTCGTGCCCTAGATAATCAACCTGGGACCACGTCGAGTCGACTCGCGCAAACCTCGAGTCGGCTCGCCTAAATCACAGAGAAATCCCGAACTCGAGTCGACTCGCGCATACCAGGAGTCGGCTCCCAAGTTTCAGAGAAACTCGAGTCGACTCCGGTACACACCGAGTCGGCTCGAGACCATTTCAGAAAAAAAATTGAAAATTTTCTGAATGTTTGAAATGATTCCGGATTTGATTTTGTATGATTCATAATCATTGAGTCTTGATAAATCATTTTGATATGAGTTCTAGATAAAATTTCCTTAAGATTTTGAGGAATTGAAAGAATTCTAGATGCATTTCCTTAAGTTTCAAAATTTATTCAAAAGGATTACAAATTCCTAATTCTCCTCTAAGATATTCAAATCTTTCTTCACTTAGGGGTTTTGTAAAAATGTCAGCTAATTGTTCTTCAGTGTTTACATATCTAAACAAATTTCATCATTAGCTACATGTTCTCTTATAAAATGATATCTAATTTCTATGTGTTTTGTCCTTGAGTGTTGAATTGGATTTTTAGTTAAATTGATTGCGCTAGTATTATCACATTTTATGGGTGTCTTATTAAGTTTGATACCATAGTCTTCAAGTTGTCGCTTAATCCATAGGATTTGCGCACAGCAACTTCCAGCTGCTACATATTCAGCTTCAGTAGTTGATAATGCAACTGAATTTTGCTTTTTGCTAAACCATGTGATTAAGTTACTCCTAAGAAATGGCATGCACCACTTGTGCTTTTTCTATCAATTTTACATCCGGCATAATCAGAATCTGAATATGCAATTAGGTTTAATGTGGAGTCTCTAGAATACCATAAACCTACATTTTTGTTCCATTTAGATATCTTAATATTCTTTTAACAGCTATTAAATGTGATTCTTTAGGTTCAGCTTGAAATCTAGCACACAAACATACTGCAAACATTATATCTGGTCTACTTGCTGTTAAATAGAGAAGGGATCCGATAATACCTCGATAATACTTTCTGATCAACCTTCTTACCTTCTTCATCTTTGTCTAGCTTGCATGAAGGACTCATTGGTGTTCCAAGGGGTTTCATTGTTTCCATACCAAACTTTTTGAGTAGTTCTCTTGTGTACTTGGTTTGGTTGATAAAGATTCCCTCCTTGCATTGTTTGATCTGGAGTCCAAGGAAGAAGTTGAGTTCTCCCATCATGCTCATCTCGAATTCTCCCTGCATTAACTTGCAAATTCTTGACATAGAGATTCGTTAGTAGCACCAAAAATAATGTCATCTACGTATATTTGTACTACAAGTAAATCTTTACTTTTTCTTTTCAAAAACAAGGTTTTATCTACATTTCCTCTTGTAAAATCATTTTCTATTAAAATTTACTTAACCTATCATACCAAGCTCTAGGTGCTTGTTTCAAACCATATAAAGCTTTGTGCAATTTAAAAACGTGATTTGAAAATTCGTGATCTTCAAAACCTGGTGGTTGTTCTACATAAACTTCTTCATTTATAAAGTCCATTTAAAAATGCGCTTTTAACATCCATTTGAAATAAGTTAAATTCATATGACATGCAAATGCAAGTAAAAGTCTAATGGCTTCTATCTAGCTACAGGTGCAAAGGTTTCATCAAAATCAATACCTTCTTCTTGACTATATCCTTTAGCAACCAATCTAGCTTTGTTTCTAATTACTATGCCATTTTCATCTAGTTTATTTCTAAAAACCCATTTGATCCTATACTGAATGGTTTTTAGGTCTTTCCACTAAAGTCCAAACATTATTTCTAGTGAATTGATTTAAGTTCTTCTTGCATAGCTAACATCCAATTATTATCTTTTTCAGCTTCTTCTATAGTTTTAGGTTCAATTTGTGATACAAATGCAAGATGATTACTAATATTTCTCATGTATGATCTAGTTCTTATTCCTTGAGATGGATCACCTATAATCAATTCCTTAGGATGACTATAAGCATATCTCCAGTCTCTTGGAAGATCTACATCATTATGATCATATTAACATCATCATCCTTATGTGAATCATTATCTTTAGCTTCTTGTTCATGATCAGAAGATACTTCAATATTAAGTTTTTCAAGATCTTTTTCAATTATGTTTGTATCTTCCTCATCATCAATCTTTTCAGATCTAGTGCTAAAGACTCATCGAAAACTACATGAATGGATTCTTCAACTACTAAGGTTTTCTTGTTAAAGATTCTATATGCCTTACTAGTTGTTGAATAACCTAGAAAAATTCCTTCATCAGATTTAGCATCAAATTTTCCTAAGTTGTTTTTACCATTATTATGAATGAACATTTACATCCAAATGCATGAAAGTATTTTATATTTGGTTTTCTTTCATTCCATAATTCATAAGGTGTTTTCTTTAATATTGGTCTTATTAAAGCTCTATTTAAGATGTAACATGCTGTGTTAATAGCTTCCGCCCAAAAATACTTTGGTAGTTACTTTCACATAGCATGGTACGGGCCATGTCTTCTAGAGTCCTATTTTTCTTTCAACTACACCGTTTTGTTGTGGAGTCCTAGGGGCTGAAAAATTATGATTAATTCCATTTTCAGTGCAGAAATTTTCAAATAAGTGATTTTCAAATTCTGTTCCATGATCACTTCTTAGAGATACTATAGTAGTGTTTTTCTCATTTGTGACTTTCTTGAAGAATTTCAGGAATATCGAGAAAGTCTCATCTTTGTGAGCTAAAAACATTACCCAAGTATATCTAGAATAATCATCTACAATCACTAGACCATATTTCTTTCCTCCTAGACTTGTGGTTCTAGTTGGTCCAAAAAGGTCCATGTGAAGTAGCTCTAAGTCCCCTAGAAGTTGAAACAACATTTTTAGATTTGAAAGAACTTCTTGTTTGTTTTCCAAATTGACATGCATCACATATTTTATTATTTTCAAAATCTAATTTAGGTAAACCTTTAACTAAATCCATTTTAATTAGTTTTGAAATAAGGTGTGTGCTTGCATGACCTAATCTACGATGCCACAACCAACTAATATCATTATGTTAGCATTGTCAGCAATTAGGCAATGACTACTCTTAGAATTTTTCTAGTCAACTAAGTAACATTGCCATGTCTATAACCAGTAAAAACAATGCTATCATCAATAGAATTAGTTACAGTGCATAAAGAAGATTTAAATGAAACATTAAAGTTTTTATCACATAATTGGCTTATACTAATTAGATTATGCTTCAAACCATCAACATAAAGTACATTATCAATAAATATAGATGGAGTTATGCGAACTTTACCAAGGCCCATAATTTGACCTTTACCGTTATCGCCAAACGTCACAACTCCACCTTTCTTTTCTTCTAGGGTGATGAATTCATCTTTGTCACCCGTCATATGTCTTGAGCAGCCACTATCAAGTACCACTTCTTTTTGATCTTTTGGCTACAAGACATTCCTGCAACATAATCAAACTTTATGTTTAGGTACCCAAGCTTTCTTGGGTCCTTCATGGTTAGTAGCAATAAAAATTGTTCCTTTCGGAACCCATATTTTCTTTTTTTATTTAATTTTTGTTATTATTAATGTTTTGCATTCAAAGATTTATGTCCTTTTTGATTACATTTAAAACAAGTAATATTACTTTGGTTAGCTTTTACAAAAATATTTTTAATGATTTTTGTTTTCTTAAATGTGTTATACCCTAAACCAGCTTTGTCAAAAACAGCTTTTTGACTATCTAAATCATGTTTAGTTTAGTTGAGCTTAGAGTAAATTTCTCAACAATGTCTTTATACTTTTTAACATCTTTCTTTAGAAAATCATTTTCATTAGAGATTGATTCTTTTTCTTTAATTAGATTTTCATTCTCAGATTTAATCAAATCAATCTTATGAGCAAAATCATTCTTTTCATTAAAAAGTTTTTTTTATCTTTTAAATCTTTAACTACAAGATTTAATTCATTTTTCTCTTAATTAAATTTAAGTTTTCAGTTTTCAAAGATTTGTGTTTCTTTTTCAAACTTTAAAATCAATCATCAATTCATTAAAGCTTCAAACATTTCATCAAAAGTAAATTCATCATCGGGGGTTTCGGTACTTACCTCTTCATTGTCGTCGTCGTTGGCCATGAAGCAAACATTTGCAACTTCTTTTTGTTCTTCTTCTTCGGAAGAAGACTCTTCACTGTCAGTCCATGTTGCCATATGCCTTTTTCTTTTTCTTATAGGCCTTTTTAAGTAAAGGACAATCATATCTAAAATGCCCTGGCTTTTTACATTCATAACATACAAGGGCTCTTTCTCTTTGTCCTTGTCCTTTCTTTCTTTTCCTTTTCCTTTTCTCCTTCCATTTTTTTCCAAATTTTCTTTTTGGAAGGGCCTTTTTTCATAAATCTTCTGAATTTCTTGGCCAAGAGAGCAGTCTCATCATCATCATCATCACTATCATCACTGCTGCTCTCTTCCACTTCTTTTGCAGCCTTGAGGGCAATGGTTTTCTTCTTTTTGTTTCCTCCTCAACATGCTGCCTCATTGAATTCGTGGGTCATAGAGATCCTAGAAGCTCCTCCAAGGGTAGTGCATTGAGGTCTTTGGCTTCTTGGATGGCTGTGACTTTGCTTCCCACGATCTTGGAATGACCTAAGAATTTTGCGAACAAGATCAGCATTAGTATAAACTTTTCCAAGACTTTTCAAACCATTCACAATATCAGTGAATCTAGTGAACATGCATGTGATGGTTTCATTTTGTTCCATGGTAAATAATTCATATTTATGAACCAAAATATTTATCTTTGATTCTTTTACTTGGTTTGTTCCTTCATGTGTATTTCCAACCTATCCCAAATTTCTTTGCGGAATTACATGTTGAGATTCGGTTGAATTCATTTGAATCTAAGGAACAATATAAATATTAATGGCTTTAGCATTTAATTGTGCCATTCTCCTATCATTATCATTCCAATCCCTTTCGGGCTTAGGAACAATAGTGCCATCAATAAGGTGTGTGGGTGTACTAGGTCCATTTATTATACTCCCCAAATTCATAGTCAGAAGCTTGAATGAATATCTCATTCTAGCTTTCCAATATGAATAGTTGGTTCCATTAAAAAGTGGAGGTCTATTCGTAGAATGACCTTCAGCAAAACTAGAACCACTTTGTGTTGCCATAAGGATCTTTAGCCCTTGATCGTGAGATCAAATTCTAAATGAGCACTTGCTCTGATACCAATTGTTGGCCCAGATGGCAACCCAAGAGGGGGGGGTGAATTGGGTTCTTAAAAATTTAAGACTTTTTAATTTTTAAAATTACTCAAGATGTGCAAGTGAGATTAACTAATAAGCAAAGCACAAACAGAAATATAAGAGAGATAGAGTGAGAGAAAATGAGCACGGCAAACACAAGAAGTTTTATAGTGGTTCGGTGCAACCAACACCTACGTCCACTCCCAAGATTCACTTGGGTCCACACTATAATCTCCCTAGATTACAGCCGAGTTGTTTTACAAGCTCACAACTCAAACTTGTTGTTTTCCGGGATCACAACGAACCCAGCCGGTTTTACACGGGCTTACCAGCACAAAACCCAACTCGTTGTTTTAACGGGATCACAACGAACCCAACACGTAAGCTATCCAAGCTTACAACGAGGTACAACTACCTCCACTGATTCAATCCACTGATTGAATCAGTACCAAGAAAATAAAGATTTTTAACAAGCAGCTCCTCTTGAGCAGATATAATTTAAGAATAAATAAAAACTAGGTTTAGAAAGCCTGATGGCTGCAGCTTGGCTTTCTCCCTTTTCTCCTTGAAGTGTGGAATCAGGCCTCAGCAAGATTCTCTAGCTTTGGGCTTTGGAGAATGGTTGCCTCTTTTTCTTGGAAATCTGATTTTGCTCTTGGTTGCTTTGGGATTCCTCTTGAACTTTGAGATTGATCTGGAGCACACGAATCTCTCTCTTCACTCCTTTTGAATCTCTCCTTGACTCAAATGATTTCTCCAATGAAGCTCTGTTTTCCCCCTTTTTGAATTCCTTCTTTTTCTCTCTTTTTCTCTTTTTATTTGAATGGCTCCTCTATTTATAGATTCTGAAAAATATAGCCGTTAGAAACACAGAAATATAGCCGTTATTCAAAATATTACCGTTGGGCTGATGTGTCAACTCAAAAATTCCGCCCAGATTTCGGGGAGTCGGCTCGAGTACTGTGCGAGTCGACTCGAACAAATCCAGAAACGCACCAAAAAAAGTTTTCAGGGGTCGACTCGCGAAAACCTGGGAGTCGACTCGACTTTCAGGGGTCGACTCGCGAAAAGGGGAGTCGACTCGAGAAGCACTCAAAAATGAGTCTTTCTGCCGTCTGAGTCGAGTCGGCTCGCACAGTCATGAGTCGGCTCGAGAAAGTTCAGGGGTCGACTCGGAAACTCTCGAGTCGGCTCGGGACTGATACAAAAATCAGAAACATTCTGATTTGCTTTGAAAATCATCCCAACCAATTTTGAAATATAAATATGACTTGAATAATGTTGATTTAACAGTAAGCTCAATTTCAAAGCATTTCATTAATCATTGATCTTTAAAAGATGGTATAAAAATCATTTTTGAATTCATAAGTATAGCTCACTGAAACATATATTCAATTGATTCAAAAACTCATTAACATTAAGAGTTCATAGTTTCCAATTTGAAATTGCTCAAGGAATTTCATTGATTGACTTAACATGTTCATAGCCTTTTAGAAAGTAAAGTAATGTCTTTTGGAAATCATCAAAATCAATAAGTTGGGGCAATTATGTTTCAATAATTTCTCAACAGTAGGGTTAATTGTTATATTTATCGATTGGGCTGAAAGTAAATCAGATATCAATGTATTTATATTCATATTTATTTCTATTTGATGTATATAAATGTGAATATAGATATTAATTGATTATAAAAAATATATTTATATTTTAAATAAATATAGGTATAAATCAAATGTTGATATATATATATATATATATATATATATATATAAAAAAATTAAACTTTATAATAACTAAATAGAAGATACCACTGAGAAGGAGAAAAATTAAGTTCATATCATATTAATATGACTACTTTTTTTTATGGGGAACAAAGTAAACATAAATTAATTTTGAATAAAAGAGGTTTGATATGCATTAGCATTATTAACTAATGAGAAAAATTGAAGGACCAAACTTTAATTATTGACAATGAACTGCTAGATTAGCCAATAAATTTATTGCCTAATTTACTTCTCTATATATGTGAACACACTTAAAGCTAGAATTTTAAGAAATATAAACTAAGGCCATTTAAGATATAGGTAAGAAATCCTTATTGATCTAAAAAATAACCATCAAAAAAGAAATAATTATGTTTAATAGATTATGAGAATTTTTAATAGTTAAATAAAAGAAATGGTAAGAGTAGTCCCAATTGAAGATAAAATGAGAGAAAATCGATTGCGTGGTTTAGACATATACAAAGTAGGTTTTATACATCGGTTAAAAAGAGTGATCTTTTAACAATTCATGATAAAGATAGAATTAGAGGTAAATCTAAACTAATATAAATAGAAATAATTAAAAAGATATATCTATTTGTAATTTGAATATCAACTTGGTTATAAATAAAGTAAAGTGGAGGAAGCATATTCACGTAGCCGACCCATGTAGTTAGGAAAAAGCTTAGATGAGTTGAGTAGAATTAGCCTTAATATTTTAACTTCTTTTAATATCCTAAATAATTTTTATCTTTAACCTTTATTTATTAACCTTTTCGAGGTAAACAATTTGAAAGTTAAGATAAAAATTATTTTCTTAAAATAAAATAATTCTCTCATCAAACATCTTGAGATTAGATGAAAATATTCATAGATAACTTTTCACTTATGGCCTTTTACTGAATCAATGCTAAATAATTACGGACAGCGCTATATATTTGGATATAAATTAGATAATTATTATATATATATATATATATATATATATATATATATATATATAAAAATATGAATACAAAAATAATTATTAATCAGATGTTAGAATTTATATACATATCTGATCAGATTCGAATAAAAAAAACAGATGTAGAATTGATGTGGCCTGATCCACTTTCACACCTATTTTTTACATTAGAGTGAGAAGATTGGTCTGCAGTTGGTATTGACCATTAACACAGTCCAATGACTATTTTCTAAGTACTGCATGATTGAATGGACCAGAGGTGGAGTGCAGCCTTTCTACGGTCAAACTTCCAGTCCCCGGTGACAGTGTCTTTGGTCCGCCTGTGGCTGCCGAAATCTACGGAACCTAACCTTCATCCCTTTTTTCCTCGAGAATTATATGGTACCATGGATGGCAGAAAGTTACATGGAAAGGAATGGACGCTCAATGGTCTCCTAAGGGCTAAGGTAGTATTTGATAGAAAAAATATTATTCATGAATAAGTGTATGAGATAAAGTTTATCCTCTGATTATCTATAGGATGTTTCTTGACTATCCCATTGATCATATCAAATGCAAAAAAGATAAATCCATGGGATAACTTTTTTTTACTTTTATTTGAAGGGATAACCAGTTATTCCTGCATTCTCTAGGGAATAAATTGAGGAGATATCCCATGGTTAACCATGGTTAACCATGGATTATCCCTTTGGTTAACTTTATTCCCAGCTATCCCTTAGGTAGTGTTTGATGGCCCAAAAGCTATCCCTGGATAAATGTACGCGATAGCATTTATCCAGAGGATAGCTGAGGGAATAAGCATTTTTTTAAAATTATAAGTCTGCCATCAAGGGATAACTTTAGTTGTTCCTGGGTTTCCTAAGGAATAAGTTCAGGGGATAACCCATGATTAATCATGGTTAATCATGGGTTATCCCCTCTGGTTAATTTTTTTTAGACCTATCCCTTCTAGCTATAGCATTTGAAGATAAGAAGGGATATCCAGGGGATATCCCTCCTTATCCCCCATATCAAATACTACCTTATAGTTATGGCTTTTGGGAATAAGAGGGATATCATCTCTTATCCCCTATTTCAAACACTACCTAAGACTGCTCTTTTTTTTTTTTTCTTTCTTTCCTTTCATTTTTTAATTATAACATTACAAGGAATAATGGTTGATGGTTGCGAGGTCTCACACTATGGCTACTAAAATACGACAGCTTGCAAGTAGTCATGCCAATGCCACTTATTGAGGAACTTAGCAGGTGCATTTTGTTGCAACCACATGAATACCCAAGGGAGCTTAAACCGCATGAAAATGACTTAGGCATCATTTTTGAGAGATAACAAAATAATTTAGAAATTCATATTTTTTTTTATTGAGTATTATTTAAATAATTTATTCATATTCTTTTGTATACTCTACTATTTGTTACTTTTTTTTTTTTATATTATTATTTTGAATAAGTTAATAAAATCTTTTCATCTTTGCATAATATCCTTTATATTGCTAAACCTATTTTACATGCTAATTATATACTATCTTTCGATAATTGAAGCTTAATTTTTTATTATAAAGCTCAATTTTGATATATATATATATATATATATATATATATATATATATATATATATATATATAATTTTTATGTTTTAAAATAAAAATATTTTTTCATAGTTACTAATTAAATAACAGTACTATATCTCTTATAAAATACATATCATATTAAAAGAAGATAATTTACTAATGATATTATAATGCAGATTATCATATTTGATAATTAGACATAATAATCTTGATAGTAACATTTGATTTTTGGTAATTTAGGATTATTATAAATTAAAACAATCTGATTTCTGTGTGAAAGATGGGTATCTGAAAGTACCAAGCTACGGTAATCTCGAATTATGCTCTTACTAATACGTATTTTGATTTTATATTTAATATGCACTTGATAATATTCAAATATTTAATATTATATTATATTATATTATATATATATATAATATAACTTATTAATATTAACATCTAATATTTAATACAATTTAATATTTATATAGTAATATGTAAATATTAATTAAAAATTATTAATATTCATGATGTTATTACACATTAAATTATAATATATTAAATATCTTATATTACTTAAATATATTAAATATGATCTATTATTAAATACTTATATAATATAATTTAAATATCTAAAATATTAAAATATAATATTTCTAAAATAATTTTATAAGGAAGCATCCCTTTTTTTTTACTAGAATATTTCTTATTTTAGCTTAAAAAAGGATAGTTACTTAAAAGATAAAATATAAATAAAATTAAAAAAATATGATAATATAAAGCCTCATATTCACAGAAATCCAAGCTAATATTATTAAATCAAACCAAACATAATAACTTTATGTTTTAGTAATTAAATCATTAAATATAAATTATTAGAAACATAAAATCTAATAATGCCTATCATGAATTAAATGCCATCTAAAAAGATTGTTGTCCATAGACACCATTGGCCTCTCATGCATGCAAGATCTCGTGAACTCAAACACTATGATAAAGAAGAGTGCTTAATAGCAGTTACAAATGCTGTTGAGAGCTTAAAAAGTTTTCCTTTTTAAACGAGCGACTCTTCAATCACCCAGCAACCACTCTATCACTTTATCAATATATTATTTTATTAAAATTTAACTTTTTAGCATTCTCTATCTATGTGGTCTAGGATGCCAGCGCTAATTATAACAACATATAACTTTATTAAAATTAGTTTTTGTAGCATTTTCTTTATGTACTGATTTAGGATAGCAATGCTTGTAAACGTCAATAAAAATTTATTTAACCGTGTCACTTATAAATCTGATATAATATAGTAAAACTAAAAAGTTTCCACTCTTGTGACACTTTGGCCAAGTATATTAAATATATTATTTTATATTTAATGTAAAGGATTTATCGTAAGGTTTACATCAATAAGGCTCATGCCTACCACATGTAAAACTGTGTTTAATAAAATTTAAATTTATAAAAAATGGTAATTATGTTTAGCAGCTCATGCTTTTTGTTGATTGCTGAGAAACAAAGATAAGTTAAGAAATAAATAATAATTATATTTTATATTTTTTTAAAAAATCAACTTATGAAACTTGTTTATAATAATATTTCTAAAATTTATAATTTTTGGTCTTATTTTATTTTTAGATATATTTTAATACAACATCTAATTGGATTAGTATTGTATGGATAAGTAAAGACTAGTTAGGGTTTTGCCGTGCTTAGCATGTCATTGGCATTTGCTAACTATTATATCATCAATAGAAAAATAGATTAATTATTTTAATATTTTGAGCAAATACTTATCTTTTTTTTTTTTTTTTTTTTTGAGGGAAAGGGAAGAAGGTCTATCTTATCTAAGTCCAAATAATTAGAGATACATTTTACAAAATTTAAATTTGGTAGCTCTTGGTAGGCATGTATGCAAGCTTCACTTTATATATTTATACCAAATAAGATTGAAAATTTTACTTGGCCTCAAGTAAAAAAAGAAAAAAAAGGAGCTATCTTGGAGATAAATATTTTCTTATTTTTGAGATTGTCAAATAAACTTCAATAGTTAGATAAAGCTAGAGTTCTTGGAGTGGAGTTGAAACATAAGATGAAGAATATAAAAGGACTAATCTCATTTCTTCTATGACCTATAGAATGCTAATATTAATATATATCATATGGAAATATAATTCATAATTTAAACAATTAGTCGAAGCTTTTAGAATATCTCATAAGGCTTGTTGAAAGATATGATGTCGAACCTAATTAATTGATCTTGTTTATTCAAAATAAAAGGTTTTATTTTTATAATTTTTAATCATTTGAAAGTATCACAAGTCATTTTAATCAACTTTTTTTTTCTCATTTCATCTGAGTATTTATTCATTTGATTCTTATTGGTCTTTATTTTTGCTTAGGTGAGTTCAAATTCTTTTGAGTTACTCAATGGGCTTTTTATGTCATGAGAATTTTATTATAATAATCTAAACTAGGATTTTTTATGCATATAGTTGGTAAGAAAAAGAAATTAAGACATGGTAGGGCATCTCTTCTAAAGAGGGTCAAAAAAAAAAAAAAAATCAAATATACGAAGTCAAAAAGCCCATGCATGGGATAAGATTTTCAAAGTAATGTCTATTACTTTTGTCCAAGCCATATTAAGCATTAATCAATAGGACTAATTAGGAGCAAAAACTATATTTAATGCATCCCCCATGTTTTTTACATTCAACCGAACTCTAATTTACTAATTATATAGCTATATCGAGATATAATTTAGTAAAAGATTTTAAATGCTGAGACATGAAACTGTCTAATTTTTTAAGAAACAAAATTTATGACTACCCTATTTTGTCTCTTTCCCTTCTTATTTTCTTAACTACTTTTTTTATTTTAATTTTTTAATAAAATACAGATTACTATTTAATAAATTAAATATTATAAATTACATTCATATCATTTAAAATGTTATACTTAACTATCATTTAAAATGTTACAAGCCATATCACTAAACCTCTTGAATATGCAACTCACATATATGATATTTTTTATACATAAGTGTCTATCCATAACATATTTTACCACTTAAAATTAGTGAAATCAGCAACAATTCCTCTCGAGCTTCTTCTCAATTTCTTAATCATCTAAATCATTGCAATATATTTAAAAAAATAATTTGTTTTTATGATGAAATTGGCTTAGTCCTAAATTATTGAGTAGAAATAATTTTTGAATTCTAATGAAAGTTCTCAATTTTTTAACTTAAGCCAATGTTAAAGTTCATATGGGTTACATATGCAATGATGATGATAATGATAATGATAATGATGATAGTAACGAAGATATACTTTTTCACATGATAATAAATAAAATATATGATAATAAATTGTAATATTTTCAATCATATAGCTACAATTTAATAATATTTAAATCATATTATATTTTATTTTTATTTTTTTTCTTTCATTTTTAAATTTTTTTTACTCTATAATTTGGATCATATGTTTTTTTTTTCTTATTTATTTATTTATTTATTTTCATTCTTCTTTTTTTTTTCGGTCGTTTTCTTTTTCTCTCCGTATTTCGTTCCTTTTCTTCTCCTCAGTCCTCACCAGCCCCCTTATCCCTCTGTCCATTTTATTTTTATTTTTAAATTTAAGGTACCCCAACTTTCCAAAAGGAGGGTGCGGACGCTCCCCGGCCCGTCGGACTTGAAACCAGAGTCTCGGAGCCTCCCTCCCACCTATGAGCTCCAAAGCGCTCATGGAGGCGCGGGCGTAGACGCGCACGAAGACACGGCTAGATCTTGCGTAACGGCCTTGGATCCCTTCGCATTGACCCGCGTCCTCAGCACGTTCTAGTGGAGACCATGCCAGTCAAAAGTGCCATAGGTCGCAGAAAAGTCAGCCCACCTCCACTGTCCCGTGCTTACTTTTTCTCCATTTGCTCTGCTTTTTCTTTTCTGCTCTCTTTTTCACACCCACAACTCCATGGAGGTGGAAGGAGAAGATGGAAAAGAAGAAGAGAAGAGAAGAGACTTTAAGCCTCTAATTTCAGAGTTTTTCCCTTATCCTTTCCTACATCTTTGGTTAATCATGATTACGCTGATTCTAGTGTGCTTCCCTTGCTTTGTATTTGAATTTTTTATTAATAGATTTTCTCTCTCTTTTTGGTTTTATTTCTCGCATAACCAGATTATGAGCTCTATATCATACTTGCCGGCATTTCTAGCTCTTGGCATCTTCTTTTTGTCGAAGAGTTCATAATTTTCCCCGTCAGTTTCCTGGTTCTTGGTGAGTGCATGCTCGTTTAAAATTTGGTGTATTTGTTGGACCGCCTAATTTGTGTGGCTGTTATCATAATTTAACTTAATAAATAAGTTTAAATTGCTTCTATAATTCAGGTTGAGCTTTTACGTGTTTTTGGCTAAATCAGAATTCTGTTTGGACGTGTCATATCTTGATGATGGAGAAGAACCTGGTAATTAACCAAGAAAAACTGCGAAAAGAAGCTCTCTTTTCTCGTTGCCATGTGAAGGATCCATTCAGGTAATAAATTTTCCCAACAGGATATTATTAGCACGCTCAATGCAATTTTTGTTTGCTAGAATGATTTTACTATCTGTACTTCTGAAAGAAACTACAGCAATTTCCCCATCCTTCTAAGGATTTCTTTGATTTCTTCAAATGGATGAGTTTGGCCTCTCATATTCACACTTCCCTGCCCTTTTGTGGCACCTTAACTAATTCCAATGGGCTGTCATAGTACCGCTTGTTGGACAATCTGATCTAATGTGTTAGATTTGCCTGCCACTTTAACTCTAGCCCTTAGATTTACCCTCTACATATATAAAATAAGTTGCTGACTTCGATCTCTCTCCTTCAAGTAGAATTCGAAAATCTTTTCTGTTGAACCTTAGAATCATCAGGATCTGATACTGTTTATGCATTCATTTTCAGTATCATGGATTATATGTCACGCCTCAGACCCTATATTAGATCTAGGGGTGGTAACCCGCTGCATGCCTGGCATGCAAGGCGTTCTGAAATATAACATTTAATACCAGAAGGGGTAATAACTATATATCGTCCAATTTAAATGGTTCTTAATACAAATCATAATCATAGGTTTTAGGCTACATGCCCATCATACATAAGTCACTGGGGTTACAACAAAATGTTGGATCTTAGTTTCCTCTGAATGAAGCTCCAACTACCCCAGATCCCATTCTTCAGTCCTGTGGCTCTGAAAAACATTGTAAGATTTATATGAGCTTACACTCAATAAGTAAGCCTACTATATATAATCATTTCGTCAAGATATTATCAAACCATATTTCCATGTATAAAACTTCCAACTTCAAATACATTCATCATGTTATCAAAACATGTATATCATCAGCTCAAATAATTTTGGAAGCTTAATTATACAATAAATGCTGAAATATGCAATGTAAACAAATCCACTGTATTCATATAATTATTATTTCCTTATGTGTCCCACGGCCCTACAACACCCATCTGGTGTATCACTCTTTAATGTCCCCTAAGAAGAAGGGTCCTGGTACCAGCGTTATGCCATATATCATAATCAATCACAACACATCCTCTAGATGTGTGTGCGTTATGCAATATATCAATCACATCACATCCTCTAGATGTGTGTCCTCCATATATCTCCCCTGTAGAGGTGGGTCCCGTATCTCTCGGCATTTCACATCGTTTCACATCATATGAGAACCGCGGCGACACATATCATCATCATATTTGCATGTAGCACATCATGCATCATCATGAGCATAAGCTCCTCATATCATATATACAGTGGTTTGTACATTCATAGCATAAAATACATCAATAATACCAGTATATTTTGCAAAGCCAAAATAATCACATCATTCAATTTTTGCACATTTATAATCCATTACTTTGCAAAATATCAGTAATCACATATAATTATAGCAGATTCCCAATTGTATAACAAAATTCCATTTTGTCTCATTTTTTTTCCAAATAATGTAATATATCCATAATTTTTATATTCAAATAAATTATAAAAATTATAATAAATGGCTTACTTACCTCAGTACGCTAATTCCAAACTGTAAATCAGCTATGTGGACATCCGGTTACCTACAGCATTAATTTTCACAATTAAATCTCAAAAATTGGAACAATGCAGCATCCCCTAAGGTCTACCCAGTCTAATCCTGGGCCAACTTTGGGCTCGAATATCTTCAATTTATAAGCCCGAATGGGAAATAAAAATATCCCGAGAAACTAGAATCAACGCCGAATCGGGCCATATTTTTATTTCTCCATTTTCGCCCAATACGGGGCCCAAATCGCAGCCCAAAATAGCTCAGAGCCGGCCCAATAGGGCCCAACGTGGGACGGCCCAAGCCGGCCCACGTCTTCATCATCTCCCCCGCCTCCTCCCCTGTTTTCCCGAAACAGGGGGAGGCCGTGCCGGCGGCCAGGGCCGCCGCCGGCCAAATTCTGGGTGGCCCGGCCGTCGGCGACCGGCCAGAGCCGGCCGCCGGCCGGCTCCCTCTCCCTCTCTTTCTCCCTCAATTTCTCTCTCTCTCTCTTTCGCTCGATCCACGGCACGCGACTCGTGCCGGTGGCACGGCCGGCCACCGTGGCCGGCCGGATCCTCACCGGACGGTCGCCCGCCGCCGGTGAGGCCTCCTGGCCGACGCCCAGGCCCGGCGAGGCATCGGGCACTCCGCCGGGCCCGAACCAAGCCGTGAACCGGCTTGGTTCTCTCCCTTCTCTCTGTCTCTCTCTCGATCTCCTCTCTCTCTCTCCCTTACCTGTGCCAGCGCCGGGGAGAGCTCGTGGGGAAGGAGGGGTGCTCCCCCCCTCCTTAAATAGCGGCGAGGGGAGGGTTATCCCCTCCCCTGTACCCACGTGAAGGGGGCGCGCGCCCCCTTCCTTGACTGGCTGCGGCCCCTTGCCGCAGCCGTCAATAATGGCGGAGGAAGGGGCGGCGCCCCCCTTCCTCCGTCAACAATGGCGGATCCTCACATGGTGAGGATCCTACAGGGTTCACATTCTCCCTCCTTATAAAAATTTTGGCCTCGAAATTGGTGTACTTCAAATAACATTTAGAATCCAAAGCTTTGATCATATGATTAATCTTCTTTCCATTTACATATGCTATGTTACAAACAATTGAGGATATTTTTCTTTAATTTCTCCTCAAGCTCCCAAGTAGCTTCCTCTCAGAATGGTTACTCCACTGAACCTTGACATAAGGAATGCTACGCCGTCTTAAAACTTGATCCTTGCGGTCCACAATACGCACAGGATGCTCCTCATACGTTAGATCCTTCCTTAACTGCATGGGCTCAAACTGTATCACATGGCTGGGGTCAGGAATGTACTTTCTCAACATAGATACATGAAATACATTGTGTACCCCAGAGAGTGCCGGAGGTAATGCCAAGCTATAAGCCACCTCCCCTACTTTGCTCAGAATCTCAAATGGTCCAATGTATCGTGGACTCAGTTTACCTCTAATCCCAAATCTCATCACATTTTTGGTTGGTGATATCTTCAAGAAGACATGATCTCCAATTTGAAATTCTAGCTCCCTTCTTCTCACATCAGCATAGCTCTTCTGTCGGCTCTGAGCTGTGCGGAGTCGTCCCTTGATCAGTTGTACCTTTTCTACTGTCTGTCGAATCAGCTCAGGGCCCAACAATTTTCTCTCCCCCACATCATCCCAACATAAGGGAGATCTGCATTTTCTACCATACAAGGCCTCAAATGGAGCCATCTGGATACTGGCCTGGTAGCTATTATTGTAAGCAAATTCCACCAAAGATAAGTGGTTGTCCCAAGCACCACCCAAGTCCATCACACAGGCTCGCAACATGTCCTCCAGGGTCTGTATGGTTCTCTCAGACTGCCCATCTGTCTGAGGATGGAAGGCTGTGCTGAAGTTCAATTTGGTCCCCAGAGCTCTATGAAGACTCTTCCAGAATTGGGACACAAACCTAGTATCCCTATCTGATACAATAGATACGGGAATACCATGAAGCCTCACAATTTGCTCAATATACATGTTGGCCAATCTCTCACTGGAGATCCCAACTCTGAATGGCAGGAAATGGGCTGACTTCGTTAATCTGTCTACAATGACCCATACCGCATCATTGTTCCGAGGGGTCTTAGGCAGACCAGTCACGAAGTCCATAGTGATCTTCTCCCATTTCCATTGTGGAATCATCAGAGATTGAAGGGGTCCCGCAGGCCTTTGATGCTCAGCCTTCACTTGCTGACATACCAAACACTTGGCTACGTACTGAGCAATCTCGCTCTTCATTCCTTTCCACCAAAAGTTTTCCTTTAGGTCTTTGTACATCTTGGTACCTCCTGGGTGCACCGTGTAAGGAGAATAGTGGGCCTCCTTCAGAATCTCTGCTCTTAGTTCCACCACATTTGGCACACAGAGCCTACCATCAAATCTCAGGGATCCATCCTCCATTATAGTAAATTCATTTGAACCCCTGACTTCACGGCTTCTTTAATCTTTTGCAGGTCCAAGTCTTCTTTCTGGGAGGACTTGATCCTGTCTAACAGAGTTGGTTGGAGTACAAGTGTTGCTACAAGTCCATCGGACCGTTGTACTCGCAATCCAACCTCCAGCTTCTCAAGATCCCTCTGGATGTGAGGCTGAGAGGTGATCATAGAAGCTAACTCCGAGGAGGATTTCCTACTCAAGGCATCAGCTACCACATTGGCCTTCCCTGGATGATAGTGCAGGTTCAGGTCATAATCTTTTAGTAGCTCCATCCACCTCCTTTGTCTTAAGTTTAACTCCTTCTGAGTGAAGATGTACTTCAGACTTTTGTGGTCTGTGTACACATCACATGCTTCTCCATATAGATAATGCCGCCAGATCTTTAAGGCAAAAATCACAGCAGCCAACTCCAGGTCATGAGTAGGATAATTTTGCTCGTATGGCTTTAGCTGTCTGGAGGCATAAGCTATCACCTTCTCATTTTGCATCAGAACACATCCCAATCCCTTCCGAGAAGCATCCGTGTATAGAGTGAATCCTCCAGATCCTGACGGAAGGGTAAGGACGGGGGCTGACACTAGGCGTTGTTTCAGCTCCTGGAAACTTCTCTCACACTCCTCAGTCCAGTCAAACTTCGCTTGCTTTTGGGTCAAGCGAGTCAGGGGTAGAGCAATGCGAGAAAAGCCCTCCACGAATCTGCGATAATATCCAGCCAGCCCCACGAAGCTTCTGACTTCAGATACATTGGAAGGTCGACTCCAATTTACGACCGCCTCAATCTTCTTTGGGTCCACAGTTATGCCATTTTTAGATATTACGTGACCCAAGAATGATACTTGGCTCAACCAGAAGTCACATTTCTGCAACTTGGCATAAAGCTTTTCTCTCGAAGGGTTTGCAGAACAATCTTCAGGTGGTCCATATGTTCCTCCTGGCTTTTTGAATACACCAGGATGTCATCAATGAACACCACCACAAACTGGTCTAAGTATGGCTTAAAGATTCTGTTCATCAAGTCCATGAATGCTGCCGGGGCATTAGTTAACCCAAACGGCATCACCAAGAACTCGTAGTGGCCATACCTAGTCCTGAATGCTGTCTTAGGCACATCTCCAGCCTGGACCTTGAGTTGATGGTATCCTGACCGAAGGTCAATCTTCGAGAATACCCGAGCTCCTTGGAGTTGATCGAACAGATCATCGATCCTCGGCAAGGGATACTTGTTCCGCACTGTTACCTTATTGATTTCTCGGTAATCAATGCAGAGCCGAAGACTCCCATCCTTCTTTTTGACAAATAATACTGGAGCACCCCAAGGAGAGACACTCGGTCTGATAAATCCCCGGTCTAGGAGCTCTTGCAATTGGTTCTTCAACTCTTTTAGTTCAGCTGGGGCCATACGATAAGGGGCCTTGGATATAGGTCCAGTGCCAGGGACCAAATCAATGGTGAACTCCACTTCCCGGTCTGGAGGCAATTCGGTCAAATCATCCGGGAAGACGTCAGGAAACTCCATAGCCACTGGAATATCCTCCAATTTCACCTCTTCCTGCTGAAGGTCCTTGACCACAGCAAGAAACCCTTGGCCACCCTTCATCAAGTATTTGGCAGCCCGCAGTGCTGATACAAACACTGAAGCCAGGTGTTCCTGGCTTCCAGTAAAACTGAATTCAGGCTGATTAGGGATTTTGAAGATCACCATTTTCCTGAAACAGTCTACCGAAGCATGATAGGAGGCCAACCAGTCCATCCCAAGGATAACATCAAAGGACTTTAGTGGAAGGACGATTAGATCAGCCTCCAGCCTCTTGTCGCCCACGTTGATCTGGCAGGATCTGCATACAGACTCCACCCTCATAACATCTCCATTTGGGAATGCAATGAGCAACTCTTGTTCTAGGGGAACGGGTGTCAACGATGCATTATTGGCAAGATAAACATCAGATATAAACGAATGCGTGGCACCCGGATCTACTAAAGTCTGAGCATAAGTGTTGCCTACTTTAATTGTCCCTGATCACAAAGTTTAGTTGTCTTAGATGTCATATAGCGGATCCTATTTATCCTTCATGATTAATGCATTATATCGCATATGAACCAAATAATCTTAAAGGGGTACTTAGGTAACAGGTATACCTGCCACAACGGAGTTAGAAGCGGCAGCATCCTGTTGGGTGAGGGTGAAGACCCTTCCCTGGGTCCTCGGCTGCTGCGGCTGGTTCATCCCAAGATTTGGAGAAGACAGCTGCTCCCTCCGAAGGGGACAAGTGGCCATCTTGTGATCCACTTTCCCACATATGAAGCAGGCACCTCTCGGCCCACGGCACTGCCTGCCGGGTGGAAGTTCCCGCAGTGAGGGCAACGGGTCTCCTTACCCTTCGGTCCTGAGGGGGGCTGATATGTATCTTTCTTCTTAGCCTGCCCCGAAGACTGGCCCGAAGGAGACCCCTTCCTCTTCCTCTTTAGCTCCCACTCCTTCTGGTTCCTATTCATGTCTCTTTCGATCACCAGGGCTTTACTCACCACAGCACCATATGTGGAGAGTTCAAATGCATTGACTGCTTGCCTCAGTTTGGGTCGCAGTCCTTCAGTGAACCTGGTGATCTTGGCTCTCTCAGTGGTCACTATTTCCGAGCAAACCGAGCTAGCCTAGTGAACTCGGCTTCGTACTGGGCCACAGAGAGATTCTTCTGTTCCAGCTCCAGAAACTCAGACTCCATCTGTCTTTGCACACTACTAGGAAAGTATTTGTTGAAAAAGGCCTCCTTGAACTCCCTCCAGGAAATAGCTTGTCCACCCAATCGCTGCTCCATATGCAACCACCAATCATATGCCTCCCCTTGAAGGAGATAGGTGGCAAATCTAATCCGCTCCTCCTCTGGCTACCATGGGCCATGAAGGCCTTCTCCATCTCCCTCATCCATCCCTCAGCATCAGCGGGATTGGTGGATCCAGAGAAGGGAGCAGGGGCTAAGCTCTTAAACTCAGCAAAGCTCGACCCCCTCCTTGCCAGGGTTGCGGCGGAGCGGGCTGGACTGGTGGTTCAGGTTCGACTCGCGGGTTTTGCTGAGTAGGAGGGCCGGGCTGAGCAGGCACCACTTGTTGGATCTGCTGCTGCATAGCCTGCACCATTTCCATAAGGGCCTGAAGTATCTCAGTCTGGCGCTGTTGCTGGCCATTTCCAGCCACATTGATGGAACCAGAGCCTCCAGAAGTTTGCTGGCCTCCCTGCTGGCCAGAGTCACCAGCCTGGGAACCTCCAACTTGTCGCATACTTCTGGTGTGACGAGGCATGACTATTCCCTGCCAAGTTTGGTTCCAATCAATATCTTTACAAACCCTTAAGTTTTCAAAATATATTTATTAGAAAAAATTATATCTTCTTAGAGTTGTTACCCTCCCAGTGTCATCCTACTGTTTTGTTTAGTGTCATCCTATGTTTGTTCCTAAGGTCAAACCTGGCTCTGATACCACATTAGCTGTCACGCCCCAGACCCTATATTGGATCTAGGGTGGCAACCCGCCGCATGCCTGGCATGCAAGGCGTTCCGAAATATAACATTTAATACCAGAAGGGGTAATAACTATATATCGTCCAATTTAAATGGTTCTTAATACAAATCATAATCATAGGTTTTAGGCTACATGCCCATCATACATAAGTCACTGGGGTTACAACAAAATGTTGGATCTTAGTTTCCTCTGAATGAAGCTCCAACTACCCCAGATCCCATTCTTCAGTCTGTGGCTCTGAAAAACATTGTAAGATTTATATGAGCTTACACTCAATAAGTAAGCCTACTATTATATAATCATTTCGTCAAGATATTATCAAACCATATTTCCATGTATAAAACTTCCAACTTCAAATACATTCATCATGTTATCAAAACATGTATATCATCAGCTCAAATAATTTTGGAAGCTTAATTATACAATAAATGCTGAAATATGCAATGTAAACAAATCTACTGTATTCATATAATTATTATTTTCTTATGTGTCCCACGGCCCTACAACACCCATCTGGTGTATCACTCTTTAATGTCCCCTAAGAGGAAGGGTCCTGGTACCAGCGTTATGCCATATATCATAATCAATCACAACACATCCTCTAGATGTGTGTGCGTTATGCAATATATCAATCACATCACATCCTCTAGATGTGTGTCCTCCACATATCTCCCCCTGTAGAGGTGGGTCCCGTATCTCTTGGCATTTCACATCGTTTCACATCATATGAGAACCGCGGCGACACATATCATCATCATATTTGCATGTAGCACATCATGCATCATCATGAGCATAAGCTCCTCATATCATATACAGTGGGTTATACATTCATAGCATAAAATACATCAATAATACCAGTATATTTTGCAAAGCAAAATAATCATATTATTCAATTTTTGCACATTTATAATCATTACTTTGCAAAATATTAGTAATCACATATAATTATAGCAGATTCCCAATTGTATAACAAAATTCATTTTGTCTCATTTTTTTCAAATAATGTAATATATCCATAATTTTCATATTCAAATAAATTATAAAAATTATAATAAATGGCTTACTTACCTCAGTACGCTAATTCCAAACTGTAAATCAGCTATGTGGACATCCGGTTACCTACAGCATTAATTTCCATAATTAAATCTCAAAAATTGGAACAATGCAGCATCCCCTAAGGTCTACCAGTCTAATCCTGGGCCCAACTTTGGGCTCGAATATCTCTCAATTTATAAGCCCGAATGGGAAATAAAAATATTTCGAGAAACTAGAATCAACGCCGAATCGGATCATATTTTTATTTCTCCATTTCGGCCCAATACGGGGCCCAAATCGCAGCCCCAAAACAGCTCACAAGTCGGCCCAATAGGGCCCAACATGGGACGGCCCAAGCCGGCCCACGTCTTCATCATCTCCCCCGCCTCCTCCCCTGTTTCGCCGAAACAGGGGGAGGCCGTGCCGGCGGCCAGGGCCGCCGCCAAATTCTGGGTGGCCCGGCCATCGGCGACCGGGCCAGAGCCGGCCGCGGTGACGGCCGGCTCCCTCTCCCTCTCTTTCTCCCTCAATTTCTCTCTCTCTCTCTTTCGCTCGATCCACGGCACGCGACTCGTGCGGTGGCACGGCCGGCCACCGTGGCCATCCGGATCCTCACCGGACGGTCGCCCGCCGCCGGTGAGGCCTCCTGGCCGATGCCCAGGCCCGGCGAGGCATCGGGCACTCCGTCGGGCCCGAACCAAGCCGTGAACCAGCTTGGTTCTCTCCCTTTCTCTCTGTCTCTCTCTCGATCTCTCTATAACTCTCTCTCTCTCTCCCTTACTGTGCCCAGCGCTGAGGGAGAGCTCGTGTGGAAGGAGGGGTGCTCCCCCCCTCCTTAAATAGCGGGGAGGGTTATCCCCTCCCCTGTACCCACGTGAAGGGGGCGCGTCGGTGCCCCCTTCCTTGACTGGCTGCGGCACCCCTTGCCGCAGCCGTCAATAATGGCGGAGAAAGGGGGTGCCGCCCCTTCCTCCGTCAACAATGGCGGATCCTCACGTGGTGAGGATCTGCCGCAAGATCAGGGTTTACATTATATCTATCAATTTTAGCTAGTGGCTTGAAGGTTTCTTTTTTTTTTGCTACAATGATGCTTGCAAGTTTATTTTGTAATATCTGTGGTTGAATAAAATCTCATGGGGGAATTCCTCCTCCCTCACTGTTACTTAAAGATGCTTGCAAGTTTATTAACATCTGAAATTCCATTCTCTTTTTAACAATCTTCAGACCAATTATAATGAAAAGGCTTGTTATAAATATTTTACAAAGTTAGCAGTACTTTGGTGCGGGCATTTTCATTTGTGCGAAGTGAAAAACAGATCTTGATAGATCGATCACATATTTGCCAGTCCATATATGTTAACTACTCTTATATATTTGGTGATGCAGTGTAATATATCACCACAGCTCATTCCTTAAGAGTGAGAGCAAGTGATCCAAAACAATTGGAAGGGCTGAAAGAAGGCATATTGTCACAGATCCTACTAGGCTTTTCATTAAAATTGCTGCGTGATATTTCTTGGTCTTTAAAAGAAAAAAAGCTATGGCCAGCACCATCCCTGGAGTCTGTTTTGTGAGATGTCCAAAATGTCTCGAGGTTCTTACAGAATTTCCTGATGTCCCTGTGTACAAATGTGGCAGATGTAGCATCATCCTTCAAGGTAAAGATTTATCTTCAATCGTTTTTGGTACCATTTGGGGATGAAACTTTGGTACAGTCTGTTAATTGTTTGCCATCTAATTCTCTATTTCAGTAGTGATACATGTTTGCCATCATTTTTCCAAAAGAATCTACATGTCCTACAAGAGTGTAAAATTGTATATGTGTTACATAGGGAATCCGACAAACTACACCTAAGTTTTTCCCTACTATTGGTTGCTCTTTATTTCTTCAGTAGTTAATTTTGACCATCTTTTCTTTTAATTATCCTATAATGCAGCGAAAAGCAACATTTCCCCTGGAGGTGATGTGGCTGTAGGATCACTTGAGAACACTTCACAGAACTTATCAGACAGTGGCTTCTTGAACCATGAATTGCCCTCTTCAGGGAAGGATATGATTTCTAGCTCTTCAGAGGTGGACAGTGGAAGAGAGATAGCATCGCCCTTAAATATTCAATCATCTTATCCAACTGATCTGAAAAAATCATCAGAGCATGAAGAAAATAGCATTGAAGAAAGAGGCTTTGATCAGCATAACCCTCAGCCTACCGATTATCTTGGTTCCAAAATAAATGACATAAATATCAGACTGGAGAGTTTTTGAAGCTTTGTCAACAAGGTCGCGAAAGCTTGAAGTTGAGTGATATGATGGAAGATTACACAGAATCTACCGACCTTGATACTGCCTCGGAAATGGAAGCAGCTGGTGGAGTGTATGCCTTTAGACATGGTAATATTTTTAGATTAACTGCCAGAAACTCTTATGCTTATGATGCCAGTGTCTCCAGTGATGATGGCTGCAGTGATCGTGATTTCAATAATCCTACCGTCTTACCTGAAGGCACGTTTGCGCACAAAAAGGTTATGGACTTGACTGATGCTAAGAGAAAGGTAGCAGATGAAGATGGCTTGAGAAAGAGATGGATGGCTACTGATACTGCAGCACAACTTCAAAACTTTCCAGCAAAGCCATCAAATGAGATGCTTGACTTAGCCGCCATGGGATGGTTTGATTCAAAGCATAAGATTCATGCAAGCAAATGGAGAACTTCACTCTACTCTGAAAACTTCCACTCTTTACAGAACACGTTGGAACCAGAAAGCGAAGGGTCTCTGAGAACCCCTTCAAGGGATGAATTCTCCCATGGGCGCTCATTCAACCAACCATATGGCAGCTCATCAGCTAAGCTCAAGTCTTTTGAACATGAAGGCATGAAGATATTGCAGAAGGTTGGCGAATTGAGAGATGAACTTAATGAATTATTTGACAAAGCAGTGGAAGGGAAGGGAAGGCCTCAACGGATAGGAATCCAGCAGGAAAGCTTCACCAAATGCCTTAATTCAAACTTGGTTCACCATCCTCCTAAACTACATGAGCCAAGAATACTTTCTTGCCAACAAAATAGATCTACTCACATTTCTTTTCCAGAAGGCCCCCCTGTTCCTGCTTGCATTGCCATCAGGAAGCCCCAAAAATTTCTATGCAGCTTCCGGCCAATATCTGCTGTGCCTGTGCCATGGAAGCTGACTTCCCGCCATGTTGTCACAAGTCCAAGGGGCCTAATGGCGAGTCAGAGAAGTTGCATTCCAATGAGAAGAGGCAGCCAGTAGTGAAGCAATACTGCAGGCCTGTCTTTAGGGGTGCCCCTTTTGTGATCTGCCACAATTGTCTGGCGTTGCTCAAGCTGCCGGTGGATTTCTCCACACCGAGGAAAGGATTGCATAAGCTGCAGTGCGGTGCTTGTTCCAAAGTTCTTCTATTCTCATACCAATCCAGAACTTACACGGTTCCTTCCACACCTACTGAGGCACGACACCCACCGAGCGCGGTTGACAGTGGTGCAGAAACTTCTACCGTAAATGAGATTTCGGCTTCTCACATTAATGGCTGCCATCTAGAGGGGCCATTTTCTTACTCTGAACTGTATGGGCTTTCGTTCAGCATGAGCTCTTCTGCTGAAGTTGAGCCTCCGTTGCATGTATCGAGGAATTCTTCCGATCTGACGGAAGAGAGAGATGGCAAGCGAGGAAGAAGTTCGCAGCTTCATGGGATCATGGGCTGCTCTTCAGCCAGTGAAACAATGCGTCCAATTTTGAATGCGGATGATGGATACGAAGGCATGAAACAAACCACGCATTGCCGTGGATTTTCTGAGGAAGAATATTGCGTGGAAGTTGATTCTAAAGGGAAAGGAATTTGCATTGCTGACCATTCACCAACTTGCAATTCGATCGAAATCCATGAGAAAGATGAGTGGCTGAAGAGGTCGAGAACTCGGAGGGAAGGTTCGCATTTGGAAAAATTGCTGAAGAAGAGAATACGAGAAGTCACTCAGAGTTTAAAGATCACAAAGCTGCTGGGCCATTCAAATGGAAGTAGCAAGCGGAATTCATAGTAACCATGGTAGTTATTATTGTTAATTACTACCTGCAGCGAAGTAGAGCATCCCAGCAGTCAATCTAAACATATTATGTATTGTAGTTGCTGCTGTTGTCATTATTATTATTATTGTTCTCATTATTTTTATTACTGTTATTATTGCTCAAATTAAACTGTTATTGATGCAAATAATATGGTTAGTGCAAATAAAATTTTTATAATTAATATTTTTTATAATTATTTTCAAAGAGTAATTTATAAATTATTTTTAATTCAAGAGGATTCTAACCATCCCATATGCCCCTAATATAGAATATCATGTGTACACACTAAGGCTGTGCTTGAAATAGAAATAAGGGGATATTTAAAGGATATTCCTCTTATTTCTAAAAGTTGTAACTACGATGAATAGCTCAGAATAAAGTTAACTAGAGGGGATAATTCATGATTAACCATGGATTATTCCCTAAACTTATTTTCTAGGGACCGAAGAAATAGCTGGTTATCTCTCAGCTATCCCTTGAGGGCATATTTATTAACAAAAAATTAATTTTGCCCTAGAATTTCTCCGTGTAGTTTCATTCTTTCCCCTCCCATCCGAATGGCCGTTGCTCTAATCTTCTGTCTCCCAATCTCCTGCTCTCGTTTTTCGATCTTTCGCTTCCAATTTTCTACTCTGGTCTTCCGATCTTCGGTCTTTCGATCTCCTGCCCTGGTCTCCTAATCTTTCGCTCCCGTCTTTCGATCTTCTACTCCGATTTTTGATCTCTTGCTCCCAATCTTTCGCTTCCGTCTCTCGATCTTTCGATCTCCTGCTCCCATCTTCTGATCTTCTTCTCTTGATCTCTCATTTTTCGATCGCATGGTGTTTCAAAGTGATGCCTTTCCCTTCTTCCATGGCGATGGAGATAACGCCAAGCCCGGAAGCCAAGGGCTGTGGGCACTCCTACGCCTGGATTCACCGTCGATGATGAGGATCACGACGATGGCAATGGCGGTGACAATCAGAGGGGGAAGAAGAAGGGTTGATCATATCAAACGGTCCAAATCAATTGTTGTATTAAAAATTATAAGGATAGTTTGGGGGTTTAAAACTGAATTTTTGAAGATATCATCTTCTATCTCTCCAATCAAATACAACTAGAACGGATAACAAAAAGCTATCATCTAGATTTACATTTTTGCATTTGATATATTTGATGGGATATCTCATGAAAAAATTCTATTTCGTACACTTATCCATGATAGAGTTTTTTCTATCAAATTATCTAAAAGTAATGGAAGTGGGGTCCTTTTGATGGACGGTGGATGGTGGAGTTTTGGACAACGAATGTAACATTTGGGCACATGGCATGCGGCAAGACTTGTTTACCTTGGGAGGAGTGTACGTCGTTTGAAACACCTTATATCTTTCTGGATGCCATTTATGCCAGCTCTCCCGTCCGATTCTATGGAGCCTTCGAAGAGAGTGGACGGAAGGCCTGCAAGGTTGTTGAACAAGGATGATGAAAGGAGAGAAGTTCAGTGATGTGGACAAGTCACCGATGATGAGCGCTGGGCATGCTGAGATCTATTGTGGGCCTCCAAATGGGGTGGAGAGGTCGTCTTTCTTCTCTGAAAACCTGCAAGAAGTCCTCGGCCCGGTATTCCCGGTGAGGACCCTCCGATGCTCAAGTTAGTGAACTTGTCGAATAGGAGTGTAGTGTCTATCTTTTTTTTTGAGAGAGAGAGATTCCCTTTTCTGTTGAGCTCGAGGTCCTTTTATACCTGTCTGAGAGGTTCCTTTCTTTTCATTCTATTTTGAACCGCCGAATCTTCCTTGTTAGGATAAGCTCCTTCGAACGGCAAGTGGGTAAACCGTTGCTGGATGGGGGCCGCTTGTGGCGGTAACTGCTGGGTGTGCTAGCACTTCCGTGATTTCGGTGAGCGAGGTATACGGTAACAGATCTCGAATCTTAGGATCTGTTACCTGAAATGGGTCATAGTGTATGCAGGAAAGGTACCAAGTTAGAGCCGAAGCCAAAGGCCGGAGCCGTCGCTGGAGGCCGAAGTTAAAGGCCGGAGGCTGGAGCCAAAGGCCGGAGCCGTCGCTGGAGGCCGGAGCCAAAGACCAGAGGCCGGAGCCAAAGGCCGGAGCCAAAGATCGGAGGCCGTCGCTGGAGGCCGGAGCCGTCGCTGGAGGCTGGAGCCAAAGACCGGAGGCCGTCGCTGGAGGCCGGAGCCAAGATTCCATCTCTGGGATTAGCTGTCACATCATTATTTCTGAAAATCGCGCAAGAGGTTATAACACCACATAGAGGAGATGGTCAGCCGTATCAGATGCCCCCCCGCCCCTGAGATGAGTGAGCGCACAATCACCAGTGAAAGGGGTGTTAATATCCACTGGGCGGCTGACTTCTGCGCCATCATTTCGTCCGTTCGGGTTGTTGAGATTGGGGAAGATTTCCCTCGAGTAATGAGTCGTAAAAAGGCGAGCGTCATCATTGTGGTAAGGCCACCGCCATCTTTCTATTGGTAAAGCTTTTCGTGTTTATTGCGCCGATAGGCCGCCGAAACGGCTTCCATTTGAAGGTAGACACATGGTCAGACTGGACGGACGCGGGATGATTTAAAATGAGGTTATAAAAAGAAAAATCGTCCTTATCTTTCCATTCCCTCTTCTCTTACGTTACACTACCTCCCCTGAGTCTGCAAGCGTCCGTCCGCCTCCCATGTCTGTTCTTCTCCTCGTGCTCCTTCGATCTTAGTTCAAGCTTTCCAGGTTAGTTTCCATGGCTTCCTCGCCCTCTTGTTCTATTTCCGATTCCGGGGGTCGTTCCCCCACTCCTTAACCTTTCGCTTCCTTACCAAGCCAATGGTTCACCCCATCCTTTGACCACTCCTCACCAGAGAGACGGCTTGTCAGACGCCCCACAGTCGGGAGTCATCCGACCTTCGGACGGACCTCCACCCGGCATCGTCCGACAGCTGCTGGTCCTTCCAGCAATGCCAAGGAGTCCCCCGAGGGGACTGCTTCCACTATGTCTGTTCAAGACATAGTAAACCTAAGAGCCAAGTATAGTTTTCCACCAAACCTACGTCTGTCCTACCCCGCTCCTGATGACAGGGTAACTTCTTCCCATCCTGGAAGAGTTGCCTTGTACGGAGCCTTCTTTAAGGTAGGACTTCAACTACCTATCCACCCGTTCATCCTTAACCTTCTACACCGATATTCTTTAACACCTTCCCAACTAGTCCCTAACTCGATACGAACTATCGTTGGCTTTCTGGTTCTCTGTCACCTGCAAGGCATAGAGGCCAGTATCTCCTTATTCCATAGTTTTTATACCCTTCGCAAGCAGTCAAGTTGGTGGTCCTTCACTCCTAGACCCACTAGGATCCTTAAACTGTACCTTTCCACCTCCGTTAAAGGGTGGAAGGATAAGTTCTTTTTTACTGATATCGAGGGGTGAGTGGAAGCTGGGGGACACCCAACACCGACGCCAATAGGGATTCCTCTATCCTTCCAAGGGATCGAATGGCATTTGGGCAGCTCCTGGCTACCGATGTCCCTCGATGTAATAAGCTTCTGATCGATGAAAACCTTCGTCTCGCTGGCCTAATCCCTTCTGGTGGTGAGTACTTGATTACTCACCTTTTTTCCTTCTTTCCTCTCCTCTTTCTCTTTTTTTTTTACTCATCTCCTGTTTGTTTGTTGTTTTTATATATAGGGATAACGCCATCGCTTCGCGAGCTCAGGCAAGCTGTTACCAAGAAGAGGAAGGCAACGGGAAATGGGCCCCCCCCCCGCTGAAAGGAGGGCCATTGCCAAGATTCCAAGGAGGGCCGACGCGGGGAGAGCCGACGCTGGAGGGGCCAGAGTTGTGGAGCCCCTGCGCGTTAAGGTTTCGAAGAGGGCCGACGCTGGAAAGGCCGTCGCTTGGGGGGCCGACGCTGGAAGGGCCAAAGTTGTGGATCCCTTGCGCGGGTGCGATGCAGCCAGAGCCCAAACCGACGAGCCCGCGAGGAAGGACACGGTAAGGGCCGAGGCCAGCGAGGAAGTTGGGCGGAGCCAAGCAAGAGGAAAAGAATCGCCTTTAGTACAGGCTCCCCTCCTGTAATTCTTCTCGATCCTTTTCCGGAGCGGGTCGCAAAAGCACCGTCACCCCCGCCCAAAGCCGCGGAGACGGAGCCAGTCCTTGCAACTACAAGGCCAACTCCAGCAGTTACCATGCCCCCTAAAGGGGAAACAACCGAAGCGCCTCCACCAGCTAAGGGGCCGGAGGTAGCAGAGTCGGAGGCAGAGTCCTCCCACGTGGCCCCCATGTCAGTGGAATGGAAGGGCGTCAACCCTTCCTTCCAATCACTCTTGGTGAACCACAGCCGCTGGACCGAGCGAGCATTGGACAAAGCATCTGTGGTTGAGGTGCAGGAGTTTCTCCGGCATCAAGGGAGGGCCACCTTCTTCCGTGAGGCGTCCGTGGCACACCTTTGGGTGAGCTTTGCCCTATTAACCTTTTGCCTTCGTTTTTTTTTTTAACATTAACACTCCGGCGCTGAACTCTCTGATTGCCATGAGGGATCTTTGGACCCTAAGTGATGCTGTCCTTGATCAGTCGCGAGAGGAGATGCTATCACTCCAAGCTAGGGCAGAAAAGGTAGAGATGGCCCTGGAGGATACCCGAGCCACTTTAAAGGGCAAAGTCGAAGCCATCCGGCTAAGAGCCGAGAAGGCAGAGTACACGCTGGAAGATGCCCAACGTCGGGCGGCCAACGAGCTGGATAACACCCAGGCGGCCGAAGAGAAGCAAAGAATGGCCGAGGAGAGACTGGAGGTGGCGGAATCAGAAATGTGCATTTTGAAGAACCGATTACATTCGCTCCATTGAAATAGATGTGGCCAAAGAGGTCGCCCGCCAGTCCAACGCCAAGATTGCTGACCTGGAGCGGCGGTGACCGAAGCCAAGAAGGAGGCCCCGAGGCCGGTAAAAAGGTCATGGAGGCCGAAGAGAAGGTCGCGGAGGCCGAGCGGAAAACCTTCGAGACAGAGAAAAGAGCTGCAGAGGCCGTAGAGGATTTCAGGAAGTCTAAAGCCTTTAGTAAGGAATTAGCCGAATCGACGACATTCGCTTACGAAGCTGGCTTCTAGGACTACAAGGAAAAAATCCAGAAACTCTACGACCTCGAGGGGATTGAAGGGTTGGAGCCAGATGAAGTCCCTGAAGATGACGATCCAGCCCCAAGTGACCCTTAGTTTCTTTTTTTTTATTGTATTGCTTCAAGTCCGAATCAGATAGGCAATTTTGTAAACTTTTAGCCATCAATGAATATTTCGATTCTCAACACTTGTCTTTGGTCATAATTAGCTTTGCTAGTGTGAGTTGTCACGAATCAACAACCAATGGCCGAAGAGCACGATTTCTTTCTGTTAGGAAACTGATGCGGGATCAATTTCGGTTGCAGAGATGAAAGTTGAACCATAGGTAGTATAAGACCCCGCTCGTACCGGCGCGAAGTCGTGGAATGCCTAATGCCTTGTTAGATATGCCACGCAAAATGGGACTGTGTGCGCCGACACGCTGTCCTTAAGTGCCGACGCGGGGCCAGGATTTGGTGCTGATGCGGAGCCAGGCTTAAGTGCCGACGCGGAGCCGGGCTTTGGTGCCGACACGGAGCCAGGCTTAATTGTCGACGCGGGCTGGTTTTGGTGCTGACGCAGAGCCGGCTTTGTTGCCGATGCGGGGCCGGTCTTGGTGCCGACGCGGAGCCGGTCTTTGGTGCCGACGCGGAGCCGATCTTTGGTGCCGACGCGGAGCCGGGCTTTGGTGCCGATGCGGAGCCGGTCTTTGGTGCCGACGCAGAGCCGGGCTTTGGTGCCGATGTGGAGCCGATCTTTGGTGCAAAGCGTGACCACTCGAATAGCAATGAAAATATTTTGAACAGCAATCTGTCAAGCATGTTCAAATTAATAAAGTTAGCACATTACTGATAATACCGACGTAGATTATCGGCGTTCCAAGTGCGAGGGAGCGGTTTCCCGTCTAGCTCTTCAACTTTGTATGCCCCGTGATGAAGTGCCTCCTTGACACGGTATGGTCCTTCCCATTTCGGTGCCAGCTTGCCCCCCTCCGTCGCTTTGATACTTCAGCTCATCGTAGAATGAGATCTCCAGGGCGGAACGTCTTGGACCGTACTCGAGCATTGTAGTATCTGGCCGCTCGCTGACGGAAAGCCGCCATGCGAAGTTGCGCTGGTCTCGCAATTCTTCCACTAAATCTAGATCGGCCCGCAGCTGATTTGAGTTGCTCTTCATGGTATAACTCTGTCCGGGGACTGGGGACACCTATCTCCACCGGAATGACTGCCTCGGTCCCAAAGACAGGCTGAAAGGAGTTTTCCCAGTGGGGGCTCGTGGCGTCGTGTGGTATGCCCACAATACACTGGGGAGTTCCTCCACCCAACGCCCTTTGCAGCCATCTAGCCGGGCCCTAAGCCCTTGGAGGATAATGCGGTTGGTCACCTCGGCTGCGCCGTTGGTCTGGGGGTGTCCCACAGAGGTGAATCGTTGATGAATGCCCAGGCCGATGCAGAATTCCCGGAAGGCCGTGTTATCAAACTGTCGGCCGTTATCAGTAACGAGGGTGTGTGGCAGCCCGAACCGGCACACGACAACTTCCAGAAGAAAGATCTTACTTTGCCCTCGGTGATCTTGGCGAGAGCCTCAGCCTCGATCCACTTGGTGAAATGGTCAACTGCTACCACTAAGAACTTGCGTTGTCCGGAGGCTGGAGGGAATGGTCCCAGGATGTCCATGCCCCACTGGGCGAAGGGCCAGGGTGCAGCCAGGGGGGTCAGCTGGGACGTCGGTTGATGTTGAATATTAGCATGACGCTGGCAGCTGTCACACCTTTTGACAAGTTTGGATGCATCCTCTTCATTGTCAGCCAGTAATATCCTGCCGTAGGGCTTTGTATGCGAGAGCTCTGCCCCCCAGATGGCTTCCACATATACCTTCATGTATCTCTCGCAGGATATAATCTGCTTTCGTGGGGCCAACACATATGAGAACCGGGTATGAGAACGACCTTCGATAGAGTTTTCCTCCATTATGAAAAACTTCGGGGTCCGTCTTTTGAGTTTCTTGGCCTCGGCAGGGTCTTCTGGGAGGGTACCATTGGTAAGGTACCGGACATAAGCGTCCATCCAGGAAGGCTCCTGCTCAACTGGTAGAGTTTCTCTTGTTACGTCAATACTCGGGCTTCCAGGTGCTCTACATAAGCTCTTCCCAGCATCCCATCAGTTGAGGTGGCAAGATGGGACAAGCGTCGGCTCTAGCATTTTCTCCTCGAGGGATATAGCTAACATTAAAATAAGTTAAGAGAGAAGCTTGCGACTGCACCATACTTAAGTAGCGGGACATGATGGGATCCCTTGCTTCATACTCCCCTGCGATTTGGCCAGCGACCAGTTGGGAGTCAGTGAACGCCCTAAAGCGCTTTACCCCGAGCTCTCGGGCTAATCTTATCCCAGACAGCAGAGCTTCATATTTCGCCTGATTATTGGTGGCTGGAAAGAGGAAGTGGAGTGCACACTCGGTTACAACTCCATCCGAGTTGGCCAGGATGAGGCCTGCTCCGCTCCCTTGAGAATTTGACGCCCCGTCTACATGAAGGACCCATTCATCATCTCTGGTTCGAGAGGCGAGGGGTTTGCAGAGGGCTCTTCGGGTTGCTCCTCTCCCCAGGTGCACTCGACCAAAAAATCCGCCAGGACTTGGGATTTCATGGCCGACCGAGGGCGGAAAGATAGATCAAATTCCCCCAACTTGAGCGCCCACCTTGCCAATCGACCCGAAGTATCCGGGCGAGCGAGAATTGTCTTTAGAGGTTGGTCTGTGATCACCGCGATCGGGTGGGCTTGGAAGTATGGCCATAGGTGCTGGGCAGACACGATTAACGTGAAGATAGTCTTCTCAATCTTCGAGTACCTGGTCTCCGCATCGTGGAGCACCTTGCTTGTGTAATACACCGGCTTTTGCATGCCATTGGTCCACACGGACCAGCACAGAACTAACGGCCTCGGGAGAAGCCGCGAGGTACAGAAGGAGTTCTTCTCCACCTGTTGGCTTGGATGGCGGGGTAGATAAGAATTCCTTTAGCCCCTCGAACGCCTTCTGACATTCTTTCGTCCATTCGAATCCATTGGCCTTGCGGAGCGCCTTGAAGAAAGGTAGCACCTCTCAGCGGACTTGGATAGGAAACGGCTCAAGGCGGCCACCCTTCCGTCAGGCGCTGTATTTCCTTCTTGTTGGTGGGAGACCTCATGTCCAGGATGGCTTGAACTTTGTCCGGGTTTGCCTCGATCCCCCGCCGGGTCACCATGAAACCCAAGAACTTTTCGGCTGTCACCCCAAATGCACACTTGCGTGGGTTCAGCCTCATCTGGTATCGACGAAGGTTGTCAAAAGTCTTCATTAGGTCGGTGATATGGTCATGGCATGGACACTTTTTGTCAGCATGTCATCCACGTACACCTCCATGTTGCGTCCTATCTGGTCCTCGAAGACTTTATTCATTAACCTTTGGTAGGTGGCTCCCGCGTTTTTTAGCCCAAATGGCATTACCTTGTAGCAGTACAGCCCCTTCTCAGTTATGAAGGAGGTAGCTTCCTCATCCACGGGTTCATCCTGATCTGGTTGTACCCAGAGAAAGCATCCATGAAGCTAAGGACCTCATGGCCGGATGTAGCGTCCACCAGTTGATCGATCCGGGGCAGGGGAAAGCTGTCCTTGGGGCATGCTTTGTTGAGATCGGTGAAGTCCACACACATCCTCCAGCTTCCATTAGTCTTACGGACCATCACCACATTGGCCAACCATTCGGGTAATGAACTTTCGAATATGGCCTGCAGCCATCAACTTGCGAACTTCCTCGTCGATAGCTTTCTGTCTATCCGGAGCGAAGCTCCTTTTCTTCTGTCGGACCGGCCGACACTCTGGCCTGAGGTTGAGCCGATGGGTGATCACCTCCTCAGGGATGCCCAGCATGTCTGAGGATGACCATGCAAAGACGTCGGTGTTGGCACGCAGGAAAGTGAGAAGTCGATCGCGTGCCTCCTCCGGAAGTAACGCCCCAACCTGGACGGTCCTTGCCGGGTCATCCCCAAGGGGAGGGTCAGGAGGTGCTCGGCTGGTTCTCCCCTCCTTCCAGCTCTTGGGGTCAAGCGGCTCAGAGGTTATCGCCGACGCCGCCTCCAGTGGACTGGGAGATAAGTGATAGCAAAGCGGTGGGGGCTTTGCTCTCCTTTCATTTCTCCAACTCCTTCGTCGGTGGGGAATCTTACCAATAATCTCTTAGTGGAGATTACACATCTAGCAAATTCAATCCCGGTCTCCCAAGATAGCGTTATAAGCCACGGGATCCAAACCACCAGAAAATTTATGACCCGTGCTTTGACACGGAGGGGTTCAGCCGTGACAGGGAGGGCAATCTCCCCTTCAACGCTCATAGAGTCCCCAGTAAAGCCCATTAGAGGCGTGGCGATGGTCGAAGGGAAGACTTTGACAGTTCATCCGAACAAAAGCTTCGTAGCTCAAAACATCCATCGAACTCCCACTATCAACTAAAATTCTTTTTACAGGGTGTTTGGCTATGGTCATGGATACAACGACGCTGTCGTCATGCTTATTAACTACCCCATCTAAATCCTTTCCAAAGAAAGGAATTACAGAGTCTATTCCCTCTCGCTGTCTTTTTGAACCACCACCTGCCCCCAGGAAATCATAGCTATGGTCTTCTCCGTAGGAGCATTGTCCACGCCGGTCTGAAGTGTCGGAGGCACCGATGAACCTAGAGTAGGAAGGTTTCCCCTTCGAACGAACTTGCCCAAGTGACCCTGCTGGACAAGCTCTTCAATGGCCTTCTTCAGATGGCGGAAAGTCCTCGGTGTCATGACCATAATCTCGGTGGTACCGGCAGTAAAGTTCCTTATTGCGGAGGGTCCCAGACTTATGGGGGTCGGACGCTTGAAGTAAGGTTCCTCCTCAATTTCTAGTAGGATGTGAGATATCGGAGCCATGAGGGGAGTGAATTGCTCCTTAGGAATAAGCGTCTATGGCCGGCGATCTGGGCGGTGAGGAGGCTCAGGCTTCCGGGGTCGTGCTCCGGCATGCTCAGTAGGTGCTGGTTTCTTGCTGGGATTCTTATCAGCTTCCCTCCTGAAGAATCCGCCTCATCAGCACGAATGTATTTCTACGTTCGGCTCAGAAGCTCGGCATAAGAACTCGGAGGCTTCTTGTCTAGGGAATAGGCGAACCTAGATGGACGAAGTCCTCGCTTTAATGCCAAAGTGGCTACAGAATCATCCAGGTTATATACCTCCAATGCTGCCTCCTTGAACCGAGCGACAAAGTCCTTCAGGGTCTCGCCACTTCTTTGCTGGACAGCAAATAAGCTATCAGCCACTCGTGGGATCTTCTGGCACGCATCAAAGTTGGCCAGGAAAGATCGCTTGAGCTGTCGGAATGAATTGATGCTGCGCGGTGGCAGGCAGGAATACCATGCACATGCCGCCTTGCGAAGGGTGGCCGGAAAGGCGACACATAGAAGGGATTCCGTCGCTCCCTAGACTGCATGAGGACCTTGTAGCTCTCCAGGTGGTCCAGTGGGTCCGTCATGCCATCGTACGGGTCCAGCTGGGGGAGACGGAACGGGGCGGGACCGTTCCTCCATGATGCGCCGAGAAAGCGGGGGCGGTGCTCGTAGTCCGTCCCATGAGGGTTAGCGATCCGGCGGCTAAGCTCCTCCAACCGTCGATGATACTCATCGAGCCGTTGCTTGGTCCGACGGGTAGTCTTTCTGAGGGCGCCGTCTTTAGATGAGTCAGAGGAGGAAGCCGAAGAAGACCGCTGGCATAAGGAGCGCACCCGTCTGGATTCTCTCTCGTCCGGCCATTGGTGGGAACGACCAGAGTGATGGGAGAAGGACCACCGTCACTTTGAGGCCTCTCGGCGATGAGGTTCAGGAGGTGAGTGACGGGAGACCTCGGGTGGGTCCCGCCTTGATGAGATTGAATTGTCCCCCGCACCCCTTCACCAGGTGGAGGGGGTTGAGGTGCAGCGGCAAGCAGTGTTCCTGCAGTCCCCGTACCATTGTCATCAGGTCCTGGACCTGGTGAGCCAGAACCTCAAGCCGGTCAGGTTGGCTCATCTGTGCAGGGGGCAGAACACGGAGGTTGGCCTCCGATTGCTCAGCCCGCGGAATGCGCTCCGCGGCCTGGCTGGTGGAAGCCTCCTATGCTCATGTTGTCACCATCGTCTTCTTGTAGAATCGGTGGGGTCATAGGGAGAACTTTCGCCTTCCCCGCGTGTGAGCCCCTTCCTGGCACGCCAATCTGATGCGGACAAGTCACAGGTGATGAGCGTTGGGCATGCTGAGATCTATTGTGGGCCTCCAAATGGGGTGGAAAGGTCGTCTTCCTTCTCTGAAAACCTGCAAGAAGTCCCGACCCGGTGAGGACCCTCCGATGCTCAAGTTAGTGAACTTATCGAACAGGAGTGTAGTGTCTATCTTTTTTTTGAGAGAGAGATATCCCCTTTTCTGTTGAGCTCAGGGTCCTTTTATACATGTCTGGGAGGTTCCTTTCTTTTCGTTCTATTTTGAACCGCCGAATCTTCCTTGTTAGGATAAGCTCCTTCGAACGACAAGTGGGTAAGCCGTTGCTTGATGGGGGCCGCTTGTAGCGGTAACTGCTGGGTGTGCTAGCACTTCCGTGATTTTGGTGAGCGAGGTATATGGTAACAGATCTTGAATCTCGTGATCTGTTATCTGAAATGGGTCATAGTGTATGCAGGAAAGGTACTAAGTTAGAGCCGGAGCCAAAGGCCAGAGCCATCGCTGGAGGCCGGAGCTAAAGGTCGGAGCCAAAGGCCGGAGCCGTCGCTGGAGGCCGGAGCCAAAGGCCGGAGCCAAAGACCGGAGGCCGTCGCTAGAGGCCGGAGCCAAAGGCCGAAGCCAAAGACCAGAGGCTGTCGCTGGAGGCCGGAGCCAAAGACCGGAGACCGTCGCTGGAGGCCGGAGCCAAGATTTCATCTTGGGGATTAGCTGTCACATCATTATTTCTGAAAATCGTGCAAGAGGTTATAACACCACTCAGAGGAGATGGTCAGCCGTATCATCCAGTACCAAATTCGCTACTTTTGCACCATTTCTACTGCAAGAAATTAACTCTGGATGCATGGGTTTTCAAGTTGAGATGGAAGTCTAAAATAAAGAAGACATTAACAATACTGACTAGTTATCAATGAGGCCAAGATTTCAGGTGGATTGCATAACTAAAATTATATGGCATATAAGATGTTGGATTCAAAATTAAATTTAATTGATAATTTAATATAATTAATAATATATTTCACAACAAAAAATGATGTTAAAATCTATGATCATAAAATAATCCTAAAAAAAAGACTAATAAAACAATCAAATAATTTATAAAGCTGAACTAAACTAGTTCTTTAAGTAACATATCTCTGCTTAAAATCTTTAAACTGATTTCTATCCAAAGTTCTATGACTTAGTGTTTGAAATAAAAGGAATTAATATATTTATAAATTAATGCTTAGTAAATAACCATAATCATAATTTAAAAAATTAAGTGAGCACAACAAATAAAATTTTTTCTTATATCTCAAAGCGCTTACATTTATCATTCGATAAAACAGTATATAAATTTTTAATAATTTTTTATAAATAAATTTTATATTTATGCATGCATATGCATGTGCATATGCATATATATATATATATATGCATATATATATATATATATATATATATATCTTAACTCAATTATTTTTTTTTAACTATATAGGAGCGGTTACATGAATCGCCTTTCATCCTTCTATTATATTCACATTATATATGTGTGTATATATATATATTCATCAAACATTTATAGTATATAATATAGATAATGTATAAAATTGGCGGCATATTTAAAGGATTTTTTTATTTGTTAAATAATAGTTAAATTAGTACTAATCATGTTAAAGAAGCAAGAAGCGAGCTATCAATTTTGATGCCTAAAAATAAAATCTTAAAAAATTAAAAGTAGAACATCTTACAAACAAAGGGCACAATTCGACATAATCATTAGACTATAAATTGTACCCTAATTTGCAAACCAGACATCAGCTCTTCGCCTTTCTCGCAATAATACTTACCCTAATGCTAGGAAATCAATGTAAGCACATCAATACACCAGCACAAACACTACACCTAATCTACGTTCATTAGAGAAATAGCTTCTCAAAGCACAGCTCTACTATCCCATTTGTTTGGGTGGATAACCTACTTCCATCCAATATGATTTTAATTGCCGCTAGCCCTGGAAGTCATCATATAGGAAGTACATCAGTTCAGTTCGAGCATATGTTGTCATTTCCCACACAAATGTGAAATTTAACACAATTGGTTGAGTGAGAAACAAAGTTCCATCTTTTAGTCACAGTCTTATCGTGTTTCCTTCTATATCTAATCTAGATCATCTTCATAGATCCCAATAATATAACTTCATGACCTCTGGTTCAAACGGCATATCAAAATGACGGTCGATGATCTCCGTTCTTAAAGCCCTCAGCCCCAATCCCGTACATCCCTATTTATAGGAGCCAACTTAATGGCAACGTAAGTAGCCGTTGCCGCTTCCCCCTTTCGAATTCAAACGCTGACCCCTTCTCTCTCTCTCTCTCTCCCTCTAGGGTTCCCGCACCGATGGAGGTTCCGGCCGCCGGAACCTCAGGATCCCAGTCACTGCCTCACCGGAAGCCCCTCCAACCGAAGAATTCTAATGCGAGTCCGGCGCCTGCGAGCCTTCCGAAGCTGAAACCGGTTCAGATCTGGCCGTTGATCAAGGGGGATGACGACAAGGAGAACCGTCCGATCCATGCGGCGGAGGTTGGGCCGCTGGAGGCGTCGCTGGCGGAGGAGCTGGAGGCGATCCGGAGGAGGAGGGAGAGGCTCCGGTTGGAGAGGGAAAGGACGGAGAGAATGCTGAGAGAGAGGGAGCGGATGCTGGAGATGGCGATGAGGGAGTGGGAGAGGAGAAGGGAGGAGCAGAGGAGCGAGGAGTTGGAGCTCCTGAGGTTGGTCGGGCTCAAGGAGCTGGAAGCCTCTTGCATGGTGAGCTATCGCCTCATTCTTAATCTTTCTTAGTTTATTGCTCTGATTAGAGATTTCACACTGATTAATCCAATAGGGTGGGTCAAAAAATAATTTTGTGTGTGCGTGCGCGTGTGTTTTTGATATTTGTTTGGTGAATTTTTATTGTTGTTTTTTGGTTGGGGTAAAAAATTGCAGAGATTTCCCCTGTCAAGTCTCTTAGAGCTCAAGAAGAAGAGAAGATGAGAGCTCAAGAAGAAGAGAAGATGAGTATTAATGCTCAATCACAGGCAAGTGCTTCTTGTGGCCCTTTTTTCGTTCTTTCCTTTGATCACGTGACTTTGTTGGTCACGATTTTAATGCTATTTTCGTGAAAAATGGACATGGCATTTTACTTGCATTGATCTAAAAGGACATGCAGTATTGAAATACCCTGAGACTTCGATGAGCCAGCTTAATTCCAGGACAGCTGACTTCTAGTTACTCATTTCTTGCAATTATAGATTGTCCTGTTGGCTAAATAGCTTCTCTCTCTTCATGCATGATTCTTTTAATGACTTTCTTTAAATCTTGTAAATCATGATGAACAGCAGGAAATTTTACTTTAAAGTATCAATTTTATTAGCAAAATATCATGTCAACTCACACCATATTTAGACTTGCCCTTACCCCTATTTCAGCAAGGCTCCCTCATGTCCTAGTCTCTATTAAGCGACCAAACCTATCATGCTTTTATGGCAACAATATGAACAACATCATCAGCATTCACTGGGGTCTAATGCTTCTATTTTGTAAAGACTGCTGAGTTATACGCTAGCTTGTGAGCCAGTCTGCAAGCAAACGCCTCACTCTAAAGCCTGTTGCATGTGACCCTTGTTTCTAAAACTGCCTAAAATCTACCTATCTGCATCCGAGTTGTATCCATTACCAGCTTCTTGATATTATTGGATCCTTGCAAGCAATGCCTTCCATTCTACACTTAGACCTTGACTAGTTTCAAGGTAACATATTTTGGTTTACATCTTAAGACTTTGAAAACAAACATGTCGCTCCTTTGGCTTGCATCCAGCTTGGACCATAATATCTTGCAATACATTAATAACGTCAGTGTAACTCAAAAAAAGTCCAAAGATATTGAGCAAAAGGATCCTTCTCTGTATGTGTAAAAGATACCACAATATGACAACAGATGCTGCAAGGCACATGCGTGATTTTGATCAACTGATAAAGTAACACTAGCATGGAATTCCATTTGTCAGAGGCCAACGTTTCTTTTCAAAATGGCAACACATTTTAAAGCTAACATTTCCTTCTCTGCAGGGATTCAACCATGCAGCACAAGATACTGAAGCCACAGCGCCAGAAAAAGCACCAAAGAACTAGTCATTCCTTTTCTCTCTTTTGTTTCATAACTACATCTAGTCACTTGATAGACGTTTCATTTTATTTTTTGGGCTTGTAGTCCCCATCGTCCTGCAGAAAAGTCAAGAAAGTCAAATTGCTTATTTGCTGTCCCGTGAAAAATACTTGCTGAGGCGTTACAGCATGCAAGAACGAACAAGTAAAAATATATACGTGCTACCATACTTCTTGCAAGACCATGTTCTTCAGGGTTATGTTGCAAAAACCAAACTTTATTTTCAATGCCTGTTCTAGTGGCAGGAAGCGTATTATTGTTCAAGCTTGTTCAGAGAGTACTTCAGTGGTAAAGATTGGTGCACTAAAATATCTTGTACATGTTCTAATTGTTAACTGGTGTTGTGCAGATCATTCTACAAGATTGTTTAGGTCCTGCCCTAGTCATGAAAAGACAGTGCACTTAAATCATCTGGCTGCATTTCTAATGTGTTTGAAGAATATGCAGTTGAGAATAGGTTCTCAATCAATCATCAGATAAATCATGTGTAGGTGGCACTGGTCTCTGATTCCTATGAAAGTCGTTCATTTGAGCAGGTTTCCAAGCCTTTATGACATCTCAAAGAGCCATAACTGATCACCTAAAACACAGTTGGGGAAATATTAGCCCAATGGATGTGAAGGAGATATGACACAATGATCCACTTCTGAAAACAAATCAATATAGGAAATGCACAGAGATGCCTAACCTTCGACAGGAAAAACCTAAAAAGAAGAAGGATCCTTAGCTATGGAACACAGACATTTCTTATAATAATTCAGTTTGCACACAACCAAACATGGAATTACACATTTTTAACTGCACATAGCTAAGTATGCTTTCTGATCTCAGATGTTTAGCATTTCCTGGTGACTTGAAACTGTGGTTGGAAAATTTATAAATTTAGTTGTTCAACAGGGAAAAGAAACTAGACATGAGACAGAATTTCAGTTAGGACTGCAAAGTTACCTGATTGGTCATGTCAGAAGCACATTCTTTATGAATACTTAATCAGACGTCAAGTTCTCAGTAATCCAACTCAGATGTTAGTTCAATGAAGGATGATTACAAGGCATTAGTCCTGCAACTTATGAATGAAAAAGATGTATGACCATCGCGAAGGATGCCAGAAAGATGGAATCTCTGAATGCAAACATGTAGCACCAAGAGAACGTGCCCCACAACCTTGAGGTAATAATGTATACATGTACATATATTGCCATTTCAGATCAGTTATTCTGATTATTATATAAAAGAAAATTAAGAATTATAACAGAACATTTAGACCCAATGAAAAAAATTTAAAACAGTCAAGCATTCTTCCAACCATGCATGAGATGACACTCCCAACAAAGGCGTAAACCAAAAAGGAAATTCAGGGTGAAGGAACTTTGGGATAGCTAGAATTGGTTAAAACTCAAAGTACAAAACTTCAGAAACTCTTCATTCGCATGGTTCTAATCTGAGATACACTGTACCTCTAGCTTCCGTAAGACCTAAGTACTGCATTGTTATATATCTGCAGAGCAAGGCATCTAACTAGCAGAACGCAAACAATATATTATCTTAAATTCCTAGGTGTATTGCTACAAAAGCCACATGTCAGGGACCACATAGTGACCTAACAAGGGATCTTGCAGAAGCATTTCTACCAACAACAGAAGTTCCAGTACATGTTGCAGTTGATGAACAATACAAAAGTTATCACTGGCTCACACATGAACTGATCAGTCATTGATCTAGGAAATCCTCTCTCACATTCAAACAGGGCATTCTCTTTAATCTGCTGATTTGCAAGTTTTCTTGCGTCACTAGCCATCTCTTCAGGTGTCATGTCAACTAGTTCTTAGGCTTCCAAGGTGACTCTCCTTCACAAATCTTTATTGTTGTCATCCTTCAAATTGAACATTACAGATTTGTTTTTAAGTTTATAAGCACCATCCGAAGGGCCTAATATTACAGCAACAGCAACACAAGTTGAATCACATGCATCCACTTCATCTGAGAGGTTTCTCACTTCAATGTCCTTTCAACAGTCTCCTTCAAAACTCTGGAAAAGGCCTCAGCAAGAAGTTTTCAAAGCCTATCCCTCATAGGATTGCTAGATTTTACAATCATTGTTGGTTTTGGAGAGTGAAGAGGAGCTGATGAATGTTCCTTAGCAGATGCAACCCATTTGTCTTCCATGATGATCCATTTGACCAACTTTGTTTCATGATCACTCAACTTTTCATTGTGTCAGACTCATTCTTCTCAATTGTTTTTACAGTTTCTACCTTTGACACCTTCTCAACCTTATAACTTTCAGATCTTGAGACCACGTTATTGCGCTGCTTTCACCAAGATCAGACGCATAAGGGAAGATAGAGGAGAAAAAGAATAGATTGATATAGAAGAAAAGAGAGAATGCCTTTATTTTTCTGAGGTTTTGCTCCTTCCCTGTTACATTCAGATAGAGCCTTAAATAGCCATCCATCTTGGATGATAAGACTTATCCGCACAAGCCTGTAACCAACTCCCTAACAAACTCCCTAAAATATGAAAATCTATCCAGAAACCTGAGCTCAATCCTGCTGGACCAGATCCATAACCTACGATTAGGTTATTAAACATTCTCTCAAAAAACTCCCTTCTAAGCCATGCAAGAAAGCACTCAAACCCGAGCCCATGTACACCCATGACTCACATGCTCTCTATTCTTGGGTCACAAGCCGACCCAAATGACTTAGGAACATGAGAACTTATGTAACCTAAGCTCTCAAACCTATGTGACTCTTCTGAACTTTGGATGTGCCACACCTTAGCTTACAATCTCCACCTTGGTGCATCAAAGTTACAGTAAGCTCCACCTGGTCCATCAATCCATCAGTGCTCCACATCTGAAGAAGCTATCCCGAGGTAGTACCTTAGTGAGTGCATCCGCTGCGTTATCTTTGGTAAATACTTTCATAAGCTCCAACTCACCATCCTCCACAAGCTCCCTGATCCTGTGGTATCTGATATCAATATGTTTAGTCCTAGCATGATAGACTGAATTCTGGACCAAACATAAAGCACTCTGGCTATCAGAAAATACCCTGATCACCCCTGTGATATCCCCATCTCAGTGCAAGACCTTTCAGCCACATAGCCTCCTTCGCAGCCTCTGAAATGCCAATATACTCTGACTCTGTAGTAGACAAAGCCGTCACTGGCTGCAGACTAGACCTCCATAATATTGGACCACCATTCAACATAAAGACATACCCTATCGTCGACCTCTTGGTATCCAAATCACCTCATAGTCAGCATCAACAAAACCTGCTACCCGATCCTGAGCCTCCATGGTCAGTCTAGTGCCATCCATGCTACTATACCCATAGCATATATCAACACTGACTGTGCCAACAAGATATTTGAAGATCCCTTTTAGAACTCTCTAATGTGCTTTACCCGGACTAGCCATGAATCTGCTAACTTGGCTAACAACATATGCAAGGTCAGGCCTACAACACACCATAGCATACATGAGACTGCCAACTCCTGAAGCATAAGGTACTCTGGACATCTTCTCGGCCTCTATCTCAGAACTTGGTGACATAGTCTTGGAGAGCTTAATATGACCGACCAATGGTAATGCGGCTGGTTTTGCACTATCCATACTGTACCTCTCCAAGATCCTCCTGATATAAGTCCCCTGAGATAAATGAAGCAACCTTCTGTGTATTCCTGAAAATTTTCATTCCCAAAATCCGTGTAGCAGGACCTAAATCCTTCATTTCAAACTCAGCTAACAATGCTGCCTTTAGATCTCCACAACATATCTAGACATGCCGATGCTCCTCACAAAGGTATCAAACCGCAGATACCATTGACGCGGTGACTGCTTCAAACCATATAAGGATCTCTGCAAACGACATACATTTCTTTCTGACCCCGGTTCTATGAACCCTTCCGGCTGCTCCATATAAATCTCCTCCTCCAAATCCCATGAAGGAAGGCCGTCCTGACATCCATCTGCACCAGTTCCAAATTCTGCACTGCTATAATGCTCAGCAACATCCTGATAGATGTGTGTCGTACCACTGGAGAGAACATCTATTGTAGTCAATGCCTTCTTTCTGAAAAATCCTTTGGTCACTAACCTGGCCTTATACCTGATCTTCTCCTTCTCTGTGGCTCCTTCTTTGCACTGAAATACCCATTTACATCCAATGGGCTTCTTTCCACTTGGCAGTGACACCAACCGCGAAGTCTGATTCTTTTGCAGGGACTGCATCTCTTTCGCCATTGCCTGGACCCACCTGTCTCTATCCTGGCTTGTCATTGCCTCCTGTAGGTAACTGGTCCTCCACTGGCAGCCACTAATGCATATGACATGGTCTCGCCAAACCTATATCGCTCCGGTTGCCGAATGACCCTCTTTGGCTTATGTAGTGCAATGCCGATGCCTATCCCAGGATGTGACTCCTCCCTTTGCTCATCTCTGCCATGAGCATGCATTTGGTCCCCGCATGTGAAGACATATCTGGAGTATGCTTCACCTGAATCTCATGTCTTCTTGGCGATCCTACAAAAGGTAAAATATCATAAGAGGTTAATTGCTCAGTTGCGCCTGCTGAGCCTTACTGCCCACCCGTCCGACTGGACCTCCGGCTGAACCTCTACCACCTCCTGCTTCTTGAGGACTGAGCTTTCATCAAAAACCACATCCCTGCTGATCGTGGCCTTCTGCTCCAAGGGATCCCATAGCCTGTATCCCTTGACTCCTCGCGGATATCCAATAAACACCATTTTTTGGGCTTTAGCATCCAACTTGGTCCGCTGACTGGCATCCACATGTACAAATGTTGTACATCCAAAAACTCTGATATGGCTAAGCTCCACCTGTCTACCAGACCATACATCCTCTGGTAACCCCCCATTAAGCTTGACATGAGGAGACCTGTTCACCAAGTAGGCTGTTGTGTCAAATGTGTCCACCCAAAACATTTTAGGTAATCCTACTTGCAATCTCATACATTTAGCTTTCTCCATGAGAGTTCGGTTCATTCTCTCAGCCACTCCATTTTGCTGAGGAGTTCTAACTACTGAAAATTGCCTTTTGATGCCTTCGTCTGTGCAAAATTTCAGAAACTCCTTACTTGTGAATTCTCCACCATTATTAGACCGTACCACCTTTATATCTCCCTGTCTCCTCACCTCAGCCTGCCATGCTTGAAATTTGAAGAAGACCTCTGACTTTTCCTTCAAGAAATATACCAGACCTTTCTTGAAAAATCATTAATCAGAGTCATGAAATATTTGGCCCCATTCCTGCCCGAAACTGGAGCTGGACCCCAAACATCACTGTGTACTAGCTCCAAGGGACCTGTAGTGCGTTGAATTGGTAGAAAATTTTACCTTGTGTTGCTTGCCCATCTGACATGGCTCACAGACCTCTGCAACACCCTCATCCAAAGCATCCTTCTGTCCTTCATCAGCACCCTCATGCCCCGCTCTCCCATGTGACCAAGACGGTAGTGCCACATGCGGTACATATCCTGGTGACTGTGCACTGCTGCTGTCTCAGACCCTCCACACATCACAGACCCAACCAGCTGATACAAATTATTTTTCAGCCTCTTCCCCCTCATCACAACCATGGCACCTTTCATGACGTTGAGTACACCATTCCCGGAACAACAACTGAAACCAAATCCATTTCTCTCCAGGTACCCCAAGGACACTAGGTTCTTCTTCAAGTTAGGAACATGCTTCACATGAGTAAGAGTTCTCACAACCCCATCAAACATTCTGATCCTAAATGTGCCAACTCCTACCACCCTGCAAGAATGGTTATCTCCTAATATCACATTCCCCACATCAATTTTAGTATAATCTGCAAACCAGGACCGATGCGGTGTATAATGATGTGAGCAGGCTGAATCAAGTAACCAACTATCTGCTGTACTTTTGTGTGCATCTGAAACCACCAAGAGGTCCTCCTCGACCCCTATATCTTCAACAGTACTGACAGATTCCTTCTCTTTCTTCTCTTTTTGAGTTTCTTCCAAAGAGGACAATTCCTCTTTATGTGTCCAACCCCATTACACTTGTAACACCTGAACTTGTCTTTGCCTTTCTTTGACTTGGACTGGATCGGCCCCTATGCTTGCTGACCTCCTTGCCTATGCCGGTTCTCTCTCCTACCAGGAGGCCCTCCTGAGGTACACCTTCCCCTGTTATCTTTCCCCGCTGCTCATTGGATCTCAACACAGACACAATATCTTCATAAAGCAGCGTTTCTTTTCCATAAAGTAGTGTAGTAACAAGAGGATCATAAGACATAGGCAATGAACATAACAAGAAAAGAGATTTATCTTCTTCCTCTATCTTAACATCAAGAGTCATCAAATCATTGCATATCCTATTATACTTCTGAATATGAAGAACAATATCCCCGCCTTCCTGCATCCGAAGACTATACAATTGTTTCTTCAACATAAGTTTATTGCACATATTTTTGCCCATGTACAAGGAATGCAACTTGGCCCAAAGACCCTTCGATTTCTTCTCATCTAGGACACTGTACAAAACTGAATCAGCAAGACACCCTCTGATAGCTGCACATGCCCTCTTTTCAAGAGACAACCAATCCCCTTCTGACATCTCCTCAGGCTTTGATTCCAAAGCAACATCAAGAAAATTCTGCACCAATAAATCCTCAATCCTCACCTTCCATATGGAAAAACTCCCTTTTTCATTAAATTTTTCAAACTCAACTTTGCTTCCACTACTCATGGTTGATCAGGCCACAAACAGTAATCACATAGATGAATTAAGAAAAAATACCTGGAGATGAAATCCTTCCCTGCAGCCCTTCCAAGAAGTTCCACTTCCCTTGGATAAGATGCTTCCCTTGGATAAGATGCTTGTTGCAATCAAACAAATTGCGGCATAGGTTAGTTGCCTCGTGCTTCTTTTCTTTGGTTGCTGGTTCAAAGCCCACGCCCACCGTCCCCTTCAATTTCTTGAATCTCCAGAGCCGTGAAGTTCCTCTTCGTGGAATTAATGCTAGGAGAACAAACAAAAAACATCCGTCGGATTTCTTCCTCACCAAAGCCGATTTCTTCCTCACGTCCCTTTAATGCTTACGTCGTCCCGAAACATCCGCTTCCTTAAATGCTGGAGCACCTTCTTGGGGAAATCGGCCGTCCGTAGGATTTAATGCTGAATCGAACCTAGGAGAAATTGGAAGTCTTCTAGGAGAAATCCCGCTCCTTGGAGAAATCCCGCTCGCGAGTTCTTCTGACGCTTTGGATTCCCCAAACTCCAAGAGGAGTTTTCCACCGAATACGTCTTCTGTTAGGACTTCGCCACTCCACAAACTCATCTTCTTCAATCTCGGACGGGGTTGCACACCGGGATTTGATCTAATTTCTCTTTCCAAGCACCTCTTTGAAGCTCTGATACCACTTGTTGCACAGCTTCCATCAAGATCAAACGTGTAAGGGAAGATAGAGGAGAAAAAGAATAGATGGATATAGAAGAAAAAGAGAGAATGCCTTTATTTTTCTGAGGTTTCGTTCCTTCCCGGTTATATTTTTAAATAACCATCCATCTTGGATGATAAGACTTATCCGCACCAGCCTGTAACCAACTCCCTAACAAACTCCTTAAAATATAAAAGTCTATCCAGAAACCTAAGCCCAATCCTCCTGTACCCAGATCCATAACCTACAATTAAGTTATTAAACATTTTCTCAAAAAACTCCCTTCTAAGCCATGCAAGAAAGCACTCAAACCCGAGCCCATGTACACCCATGACTCACATGCTCTCTATTCTTGGGTCACAAGCCGACCCAAATGACTTAGGAACCTGAGAATTTATGTAACCTAAGCTCTCAAACCTATGTAACTCTCCTAAACTTTGGATATGCCACACCTTAGCTTACACACGTTACTCCTTGCAAATTCAGCCTCTGAAGGTTTCTCAACTTTGACAGTATCTGCTCTTTTAGGCTTCATTTTTACCTTCAATGAATTGTCTTCCTGTGGTTTATTATTTCTCATATTATTTTGTGATGACTTCCCAACAACTACATCTTCCAGAGCTGCAACACGTCAGAAGCCACAGCCCAAATCTTATCCTAAGAATGTTTTGTCAGATAGCAAAGATGTTACCCAACCTGAAATGTTAAGGACAAGAGTGATATAAAGATACAAGCATTTGAGGGAATATATCAGGCCAAACTTAGGTAAATGTATACAATAATCTTGCAAAATCCAATATCATGATGTCAATATGAGGCTAGACCTATCATTGCTGAGTATTGATCCCATATGAGCATGTCCATAAGTAAACCAACCACGACCATTACATGCAGACTATTCCAAACACCACTTTCCAAAATAACGATTGTCCCATCAACCTAGACATTCTGGGTGCTCCCAAGTAATCCCAAAATGATATATCACCACCATTGTCGATCACGAAAAATGTTTTCCATCTTTCATGTGTATGTTCAATATGACCACATATGGGCACTTAAGAAGGCATGACTAAGAAGAACTGACAGTGGTAGCATAATCAACAACAACAAGATAATGTATGGGTCCCAGTATGTATATGATGAATCATTCGATCTATTAGGAATTGATCAAAAGAAACTTGAGGGAGTGGCAAGACTAGTATAGATTGATGGTATTGAAGGGTGAAAATGACAAGGTTTTAAAGGATATAACAGATGTGATGGAAATGAATATGTCAATATGAATACATCATAGAAGTGGAAAGTTGGTTAGAAAAGAGTCAGCTAGAAAAAGCTTAGGTTTCACATGTAGCTTGATATATGGCTTATGGAAGAAACATGGAAAGAACTTGTATTCTGAACAGAGGTTCTGAAACCAACTTTAATCCTACATATGGAGTAAGGGCAATTCCCCCAAACAGCAAACTTCTTTTCCTATTTGAGTATTTGGAACAGACAAAAACCTTGGATAACTAAATATAGTTATTTGATGTGGTCTAAAAGCCTCAAATTTGCAAAGGTTTGCTTACAATTGTCGGCTCAATAAGTCTCAATCCATGTAACTTTCCATTTCGATTGCTAAAGTATGCAGATCAGATTTATCAGACAATAAATTTTTTGATCTTTAAAATTTTTTTAAGTAAGTGAGAACAAAAAATATTTTCTTTTTTCATTATAAATGATATTTTTTAAAAGGATAAGTAAAAATAAATAAATAAATAAATAAAGTATCATTCATTCTCATGTTTTTAAGTTCTCTAGTCTTTGTTTACTATTCTCTTCTATGTTTTGATGAAAATAGTGAAAATATTTTAAAGCTATTTTAAAATTTTTTCTATATTAGAATTATGTTTTCTGAAAAAGTATTTTTTTTCTATCACCGAGTGCCTATGTAAAATATTAAATTCATGAAAGCCTTTCATGGGAGGAACACCAACACTTTTTATCCAGACTAAAATTTTCTTCTCTGTTGCTTTCCTTGGAGAATCCAACGAGTGGGACAAGGTTAGGCTATAGCAAGAATCATGGCGTTCAATTCAGAAAAAAAAAAAGGGAAGAAAAAGAAGAAGAAGAAGAATGAAGGGGGAGGAGAGGTGCAAATTCATCGTTAGCTCATTACTTATAGGAATCTATTCCACTCTGTATAAAGAAAAAGACTCAATAAATACATGAGGATTATTTCTTAGCCGTACTCCTACATGATCAGACAGCAGCCAAACTTTTCAAAAGGCGATGCATTCAACAAAGCAATGTATTAAAGTACTATCTTGGGAGATGTAATCTGACAGCCTCTCCAATTTTGGATTCAGGGAAGGATAAGAACCAAAATAGATGGGACTATCCTGTTTAATATGTATGTATGTATGTTTAATATATATGTATGATTGATGCACACACTTATGTATGTGCCTATATATGTATACATATGCATGCATGTGTATGTATATGTATTCATGGATATGTGTGTAACGTTAAGAATCAATGGACCACATGAGAAAGGAGAAACATCCAGAAAAGGCCTCTGTTCAAATAATAAAAAGAAGCATGAATCGTAGGAATGTTGAGTGCCGCGCCACTAAGGAACTAAAAAGAATAAATCTTTGCACTCCAGACGGACAGAATCCAAAAGACAACTCATCAGAGACCGGAAAGCCATAGAGGAACAATAACAGCTTTCCTACTATTAAGTGGGTCCTAATCCGTCACACTTGCTTCGTCCATGTCTATTTAAAAAGAAAAAAAATTGAAACAAAACAAAATTTGACCATCAAAAGCTTCGGACAAATGCAGTAATCTATACGAACCATATTCTAAAACCAATGCTATTTTCTTCAATATTGATGCCACTGAACTTCGTTCTCCGACTTGAGAATGAAGTTGATCAGGATCTGAACGATAATCTTTCTTCTGATGGATCTACAAGATAGTTCTTGCATAAAATTATAGGGGATGGTCCCTATGGAAGACCCTTCAATGCCCAAGTTAGTAAAAATCTCTAGCAATCAGATAAAGGAGAAGGCTCTGACAGAATAATTTCTCTTTGAGAGGGTTTCTCAGAAGTAATGGCTTTGTTAGAGTTGTGTGAATATGAGTGCATACCTAGGGGGTCTTGAGATGTGGCATTTACATGCCGTTAAGATGATAAGTCGTTATCTAATTTTTTTGGCACATTTTAGGGAGCCGATACAATTGGAATCCCATCAATTATGGGATCGATAACTGATCAGCCTTATCAGGAGTTCAAAACTCCGTTAATCACGATTGGAGGGTCATATTTGGCTCTCATTTTTGTTTAAGAAGGATTACTCTGAAACTTCCATGATCAGGGCGATTTACCCTCCAGAATATTTGGCATGGTACGAGATAGCGATGATGCTCAAGCTAAGGTATGGAGATTGCTAATGCCAACTCATCTCTCTTGAATGTCCATGAGGGAACGGTGTCCTTCTTTTATGGACAATTTTTGATCCCAAGGTGCCAACACCTAGCAAGGAATGAGTGGTGAGGCCAGGTCTAGTCGGACGTGTGTCGACGATGGAGGCGGTGTTGAGATCGACTCTGAAGGTCGAGTTGGACTCTAACGTCGGTGCCAAAGGCAAAGCTGAAAGCTGACTCTGGCGTTGGTTCTAAGACCGACTTTTGCTTTCTGTTGGACTATAACTTCGTCAGTCAATTTGAACATGGCTTGATCAGCCACATCGGGATAACTCAGCCCTTGTTGCCATGTATGTTTATTGATGCGGTGATAATTTTCTTGACAAACCAAATGCTCCTATCTAAAAGTCCTCCGTCTCCATTCTCCACCACCAGCAATGTATAAGTAAACAAAAACATGGAACAAAATTGTGATTTTCTTCTGGAAGAGGGATTCAGAGATGAGATAAAGAACGTTTCAAGATCAGGAGGCTCAGACAAAGCGGGATACCTAAGTAGTGTTTGAAATAGGGGATAAGAGGGGATATCCAGGGGATATCCCTTCTTATTCCCAAAAGCCATAACTATAAGGGATAGCTGAGAATAAAGTTAACCAAAGGGATATCCCATGGTTAACCATGGTTAACCATGGGATATCCCTCAACTTATTCCCTAGAAAATGCAGGAATAGCTGGTTTATCCCTCCAAATAAGAGTAAAAAAAAGTTATCCTATGAATTTACCTTTTTACATTTGATATGATCAATGGGATAGCCAAGGGATATCCCTAGGGATAGCCAGGGACAAACTCTATCCCGTACACTTATCCATGGATAATATTTTTTCTATCAAACACTACCTAAGTGTCCACAAGAGCTTTAGTCATCACCGGGATCTTCCTTAGCGCATCCACGCACCGGGCCTCCTTTGACGATCCGCCAACGCATCTGCCACATTCTTCCTCGGCCTTGAAGGTTTCCAGGAGTTCCTCCATATTGTTTCTTGGTGAGGGAGCTCGAGCTAACATGAGAACCAAATGGATGGGAACCATGAAGACACTAAGGGACTGTTTGGATTGAATATATATATATATATATATGTTTGAAAGGAAGACAAAAGAAAGAAAAAAAAAAAAATAGTAACTCATTTTTTAATTTAGTAAGAAAAAATTTATTAACTTCCAAATCAAAGGGTAACATGGAAAAGAAAAAATATTTAAGTTTCTTTTTTGAAAGATTAAAATATCCTTCATTTCCTACTCTTCGTCTCACATTCCAAAGGTTCATTCCTTACTCTTCGTTTCTCCCATTCTCATAGCCGAGAGCATTAAGGTTCTCAAAACTCATCAAGAAAAAAGAAAACTAGGGTCGTATGCAAAGCATATTTCAGATCGAAGAGATAGCTGTCCATACACATTTGGACTTCAAACTCATCGAGCTCCTTTCGCATTGAAGCGTTAACTTTAGCCATTGATCATCGAGCTCCTTTCGCATTGAAGCGTTTAACTTTAGCCATCGAGCAAGAGTTGCATCAAACGGTTCTCTCTTCATCTTCTTTATAGTAAGGAGCTTTAAATAGATATAATTATCACATAACTCTCTTTCTTATTTTTTTTTCTTATATTTAAATAATATAATTGATATTATCTTTCTTTTTTTTTTCTTTCATTCTTTTCAAATAAAAGAAAAAAAAGCAGTTTTTCCTTTTTTCTTTCCCTTTCATTCTTTTCTTTTTTTGCTATCTCCTTTCTTTCCCTCCAAAGATCCAAACAAAGTCTAAAGGAAACGAGAGCAAACTATAGACACAAGTAAACCCTTAGAAATCGAGAGCAAGAAGAGAGAGCTGGGGCTTCTCCTCCTCCCATGTGATATAGGTAAAGCCACCGATTGGCTATCGAAGATCGAGCGGTAACCTGGGAATCTTCTGCAATCGTATATGATCGAATTGTGTGGTGGGGCATGTGATTATGTTATTGTAAACGTGATAGGGCCACGGGTTGAGCCAATTTGGATCCAATCGCGTTAGACTTGGTACGATCCGTATTAATTTTTTTCCCTTTATTTTCACTTAATTATATATATTTAAATATTTATATTTTTTATTTTAATAAATTCATATTTATAATGTATTCAAATATATTAGCAAGTATTTTAAAAATTATAATTTATAAACTTATGAATGATTAATTATTTAAATAGAATTAAAAGGTTTTGAATAAAAATTAAAATTTAAATTGACTTTTCTTTGCTTTATTTAAATTTTTTAATAGCACTATATTTTATTTTATTTTATTTTAAAGCAATAGCTACATGCTTAGGTTAAATACAAATATAATTTGATCCGATCTTGACTCAAATTTACATGTCTTGGGTTGGATCTAAATTATATTTGATCCTAAATTGCCTAAAATGTTCTATTGGGCTTAAAATTCTTCCTATAAACTTAATTTGATCTAATTTGATTATCAAATAAATTAGATTTGGCTGTAAAATTATGATTAAAGCCTAGCATAATTCAACTCATTTGTAGCCTATGTGCTAGACTTTCTGTGGTTGACGTGTGTAGCATGGTAACACTACAAGGGAACAAAATTATTGCGACGCCCAAATGCGTCGCTAAACATGGTATTACGATGCAATAGCGATGCAATGACGGCGTCGCTCAGATGTTCGTCGCAATCTCAATTTGTCGCAATTGCATCGCGGCACAGCGACTCTCTGCGACGCAACAATGCGTCGTAATATTGCGACGCATCCAAATGCGTCGTTAAATTTAAAACTAATTTTTAATATTTAAAATTATTATTAAATATTGCGACGCATTCAATTGCATCGCAATATTGCGACGCATTTAGTTCTTCTGCAATACTGATTAAGTTCTTCTCTTGACTTTGCAGTGTCTTTTGTTTTTCCCGGGATGTTTAGCACCGTGTTGAATATGTTATCAAAAAAAAATTTCTCGATATGCATAAGATCCAAGTTGTGCCGGATGAGATTTGTGCTCCAATAAGGCAAATCCCAAAATATACTCCGCTTCTTCCAGTTATGTTCTTTACATATACGGCCATTTATTCTATCTGCATATGGTTCCCAAGCATACCTTAACCCCAAATGCTCTATAGTATCAAATATATCCGTGCCGGGCCTAACCGGTTCGGCGAATTTTGTGACTGCTTTATTCTTCCGGAAGGCGATCAAGTTACGCCTGTAAGGATGATTTGGGGACAAGAACTTCCTATGATTATCAAACCATGACTGCTTACCACTCTTCTGCAATGTAAATGCATCCGAATCATACATGCAATGAGGGCATGCCAGACGTCCAGTAGTGCTCCAACCAGATAACATTGCATATGTCGGGAAGTCACTTATTGTCCACATCAAAGCAACTCTCATGATGAAATTCTGTTTCATAGAAATATTGTAGGCTATGACTCCTGTTTCTCACAACGTTTTCTATTCGGCCACCAACGATTGCAGGAAGACATCAATCTTTTCCTTTGGATTTGATGGTCCTGGAACCAAAACTGTCAAAAATATTGCAGTATCTTTCATGCACTTCCATGGAGGAAGGTTATATACAGTCAGTATCACAGGCCAACATGAATACTGTTGCCCCACTTGACCGAATGATTGGAAGCCATCGGTACAAAGACCTAATCTCACATTCCTTATATCTTCAGCGAAATCAGGATGATTTTCATTGAAATGCTTCCAAGCTTTTGAATCTGATGGATGCCGCATTTCATCCTCTTTATATTCATGTTCGGCATGCCATCTCATATCAGCAGCTGTAGCCTTAGATCTGTATAATCTCTGCAGGCATGGAGTAAGAGGAAAGTAATGCATCCTCTTGTAAGGAACACTTTTCCTCCTACTTGTACTAGCTCCCCCTTCGCTATTTTTGTACCTCGATTGCCACAAATCTTACACCATCTCAGCTCCGAGTCTTCACCCCAATATATCATACAATTGTTCAAGCAACAATCGATCTTATTAACCGGGAGCCCAAGCCCACGCAACAACTTCTTCGTTGAGTAAAAACTGTCTGCTACAACATTATCATTTGGAAAAATTTCCTTGATTAACCCAGCTACAGAATTAAACACCTTTCTGATAATCGATGTTCTGCCTTAATATTCAACAACCGAGCAGCCGTAGACAACTGGGAATGACCCTCACAACCAGGATACAATTCTTGATTTGCAGCACGCAACATATCATAAAATTGCTGTGCATCTGGATTTGGTTCTTCCATAAATGTATTCTGATTGAATTCATTACCCGATGCATTCATCACCATTTCTTCATATGTGTTTAAATTCACAAATGGTTCATCAACGGGAATTGACACTTGTTGGCTTGTAACAACTGCTGGAATTTCCTTTGGTTCACCATGACAGTACCAAACATCGTAATCAGGAACAAACCCCTTTTTACATAGATGCACCTTAACAGTTTCGACATCTCTGTAGGCTTTATTCTGACACCTGTGATAGTTGCATGGGCACCTAATCCTAGGCCCATCCATCCATTCAGGTTGGCTACATGCAAATGCGATAAATTCTTCCAATCCATTCAGAAAATCTAGATTAAGCAAGCCATCTTTTATCCTTGCATACATCCACGAGCGAGCCCCGCTTATTTTTGACCGACTTATACAATTTCTGGTAAACCATTAAAGGAAACCACATTATTAAACTATATTAGCATTACTAAATATATAACTAAATTATTTCTTTTACACAACTAAGGTTAATAACAATCATTTAAATCATTTATAACTAAACCAATTTTTTTTAGACAACTAAGGTCCCTACCCTGCAAGGCCGAGCCATGGCTACGATCCTTGGCGTGCTAGCAAGGACCGAGGCACAGGTTCATGCCAGGCTAATGCTAGGGCTTGAGTTTGGGTCAGGCCGCAAGGCGGTCCGTTCAATCCTGAGACTTCACAAGCATTCAAGTGTCCTAAATTAATTCCACCTTCACTCCATGTCTAAAAGGTAAGGCCCTATCCCATTCAAGAATATTTTTTGTGAAATGTTATTCTGCTATTAATTATCATTGATCGGTTACGTTGAAATTTCAGCAGCATTTTTCCATATGTTCTCCTAAATGTGTGGCATATATGCCACACTAGGAGAACGTATGAGCAAATACAAACCGCAATCTCAACCAACGATGATTAATAGCAGACTAACATATCGCAAAAAATATTCTCAAACTGTCCACCAGGACAATTTGAGAATTTGCAAGACTAAGTCTTACAAATTCTCAAACGAGTCTAAAGGTTATAGTGTTGTGATTAATAATATGGAAATCTGAAGACAATCGAACTTATGCTTGTTATTCTTAACTTCTTGTCAATTATACATATATATATATATATATATATATATATATATATATAGCAATATTGTTCTATATATAGTCACTGACTTCTTAAGATTATTACGTCGAATATAAATGTTTGTGAAGACTAAAATATAAATCATTGAAACTACTAATTTATTGCTAAAAATTAAATAAAAATACAACAAGACTTTCTATCTAGCATTACATAATTTAATGCATCATTCAATTTGAAGCAGAATGTAAATAATCAAGACATAACAATTGTAAATAACTACAAATGCACAAATATTATTGCATAAATAGCTATAAAAACATAAATCAGTCTATCCAAAGAGCTATGACTAATGACATAAATTAATTAATTTATAACTAATCTAATAAAAAATTAGATTCGTAGTCACTTTTTTTTAATTAAGTTGCCCATGTTTTAAAATATTTTTATATTTTATATATTTGTCATCAAATTATTTGAAAATATTTTTAAAAACAATAAAATATGATAGAATCTAATTTTTTTGTGTTAATTTTTTTCATGAGTGTTAATTTTTTTTTTAATTGAAGGGACCGGGGGTGGGGAAAACCCCCCTAGCTGTTACTTTTTAAAAAAATAATTAAGTTGCCCATGTTTTAAAAATATATTTATATTTTTTAATATTTATCATCAAATTATTTGAAAATATTTTTAATATTTGTCATCAAATTATTTGAAAATATTTTTAAAAACAATAAAATACAATAGAATCTAAATTTTTTGTGATAATTTTTTTCATGAGTGTTAATTTTTTTTTTTTGAAGGGGCCGGGGGGTGGGGAAAACCCCCCTAGCTGTTACTTTTTAAAAAAAAAATTAAGTTGCCCATGTTTTAAAAAATATTTATATTTTTTAATATTTATCATCAAATTATTTGAAAATTTTTAAAAATAATAAAATATGATAGAATCTAATTTTTTATTATTTTTTTATGAGTGTTATTTTTTTTTATTGAAGGGGCCGGGGGTGGGGAAAACCCCTCTAGCGGTTACTTTTTTTTTTTTGTGGTTTGGCCACCGTGGCCAGGCCACGGTCGGCCACGGTAGCGGCCGTGGCCGGAGAAGACGAACTGGAGGGGGGTGGGGAAAACCCCCATAACTGTTTTTTTTCGGTGGCCTGGCCACGGCAGCGGCCGTGGCCGGAGAAGACGAAGGGGGGTGGGGAAAACCCCCCCCCCCCAACATTAAATGTTTTTTTTTGGTGGCCTGGCCACCGTGGCCGAAGAAGACGGCCACGGTAGCGGCCGTGGCCGGAGATGACGGCCACGGCCGTGGCCGTGGCCGGAGAAGACGAAGGGGGTGAGGAAAACCCCTCCCCCCAAACTGTAAATTTTTTTTGGTGGCCTGGCCACCGTGGCCAGGCCACGGCAGCGGCCGTGGCCGGAGAAGACGGCCACGGCAGCGGCCGTGGCCGGAGAAGACGTAGGGGGGGTGGGGAAAACCCCCCCTCCCCTCCAAACTTTAAATTTTTTTTTGGTGGCCTGGCCACCGTGGTCAGGCCACGGCAGCGGCCGTGGCCGGAGAAGACGAAAGGGGATGGGGAAAACCCCCCCTCCCCCCAAACTTTAAATTTTTTTTTGGTGGCCTGGCCACCGTGGTCAGGCCACGGCAGCGGCCGTGGCCGGAGATGATGGCCACGGCCATGGCCGTGGCCGGAGAAGACGAAGGGGGGTGAGGAAAACCCCCCCCCCCCAAACTGTAAATTTTTTTTTGGTGGCCTCGCCCCCGTGATCGAAGAAGACGGCCACGGCAGCGACCGTGGCAGGAGATGATGGCCACGGCCGTGGCCGTGGCCGGAACCTATTTTTTTTAAAAAAAAAATTTGAGGAGGAGGGGGGGCTTACCTCGGTCGAGAGGGGACGCCGCCGGAGTGGGGGAGCTTCCGCCGGGGGAGAGGACGGGGGGAGCCGGGGGAGCGGACGGACGGCGGCGGCTAGGGTAAGAAGAGGAAAAAGAAGAGAAGCGGGGGGGCCGACAAGAATTATATAGTAGTGATTAGCGACGCAGTATATGCATCACTAATCACTCACTATTTTTTAAAAAAATTTATTATGGATTAACGAAGCAACAATGCGTCGCTAATCCATCGCTAATTTGGCCTTTTTATTATTTTATGCAAAACTTAGCGACACAACTAATTGCGTCGCTAATGAGTTGCTAATTTGGCACTAATGTCTGGCGGAAAAATTATTTTTATTTTCTAGGAAATTATGTCGCTAATGCGTCGCAATATTTTTTTAATAATAATAACTGATAAAAATTATATTTTCTGAAAATAATTGCGACGCATATATTGCATCGCAATGTTTTTTTTAAATTTTTTAATTACATTTTTTTTCTAAAAAATATTGCGACGCAATACATGCATCGCAATATTAAAAATTATTTTTTCTGGGAAATTTTTTTTTTCTACAAAACTGCGTCGCTAATGCATCGCAATATTTTTTTAATAATTATAACTAATAAAAATTATATTTTTGAAAATAATTGCGACGCATATATTGCGTCGCAATGTTTTTTTAAAATTTTTTTAATTACATTTATTTTTCTAAAAATATTGCGACGCAATACATGCGTCGCAATATTAAAAATTATTTTCTCTAGGATAATTATTTTTATTTTCTAGGAAATTACGTTGCTAATGCATCGTAATATTTTTTAATAATAATAACTGATAAAATTATATTTTTTGAAAATAATTGCGACGCATATATTGCGTCGCAATGTTTTTTTAAAAATTTTTATTACATTTATTTTTCTTAAAAACATTACGACGCATTACATGCGTCGCAATATTAAAAATTATTTTCTCTAGAAAATTATTTTTATTTTCTAGGAAATTGTGTCGATCGATCTCGGATCGTGGCGATCGGACCGATCAACGACGATCCGATGGTTGTGATCGATCCAAGCCCTGATCCCGATCGGCCACGACCGATCTCGGACCATTGCGATCGGTCCGATCGCCGACGATCCGACGGTTGTGATCGATCCAAGCCGTGATCTCGATCGGCCACGACCGATCTCGGACCGTGGCGATCGGTCCGATCGGCGACGATCCGACGGTTGCGATCGATCCAAGCCGTGATCCCGATCGGCCACGACCGATCTCGGACCGTGGTGATCGATCCGATCGGCGAAAATCCGACTGTTGCGATCGATCCAAGCCGTGATCCCGATCAGCCACTACCGTTCTTGGACCGTGGCGATCGGTCCGATCGGCGACGATCCAACGGTTGCGATCGATCCAAGCCCTGATCCCGATCGGCCATGACCGATCTCAGACCGTTGCGATCGGTTCGATCGCCGATGATCTGACAGTTGCGATCGATCCAAGCCCTGATCGATCCTGGTCGGCGATGAACGATCTTGGACCGTCGCGATCGATCCGATCGGCGACGATCCGACGGTTGCGATCGATCCAAGCCGTGATCCCTATCGGCCACGACCAATCCCGGACCATTGCGATCGGTCCAAGATCGTCGACGATCCGACGGTTGCGATTGATCCAAGCCATGATCCCGATCGGCCACGACTGATCTCGGACTGTGGCGATCGGTTCGATGCGATGATCCGACGGTTGTGATCAATCCAAGCCATGATCCCGATTGGCAACTACCATTCTGGGATCATGGCGATCGGTCCGATCAGCGATGTTCCGACGGTTGCGATCGATCCAAGCCCTGATCCCAATCGGCCACGATCGATCTTGGACCGTTGCGATCGGTCCGATCACCGATGATCCGATGGTTGCGATCGATCCAAGCCGTGATCCCGATAGGCCACGACCGATCTCGGACCATGGCGATCGGTCCGATCGGCGACGATCCGACGATTACGATCGATCCAAGCCGTGATCCTGATCGGCCACGACCGATCTCGGACCGTGGCGATCTGTTCGATCGGTGATGATCTGACGGTTGCGATCGATCCAAGTAGTGATCTCGATCGGCCACTACCATTCTCGGACCATGGCGATCGGTCCGATCGGCAACGATCCGATGATTGCGATCGATCCAAGCCCTGATCCCGATCGGCCACGACCGATCCCAGACCATTGTGATCGGTCCGAGATCGGCAACGATCCGATGGTTGAGATCGATCCAAGCCCTGATCCCGATCGGCCACGATCGATCTCGGACCGTTGCGATCAGTCCAATCGCCGACGATCCGACGATTGCGATCGATCCAAGCCATGATCGATCCCGGTCGGTGATGAACGATCTCGGACCATCGCGATCGATCCGATCAGCGACAATCTGACGGTTGCAATCGATCCAAGCCTTGATCCCGATTGGCCACGACCGATCCCGGACCGTTGCGATCGGTCCGAGATTGCCGATGATATGACGGTTGTGATCGATCCAAGCCCTGATCACGATCGGCCACGAACGATCTCGGACCGCGGCGATCGATCCGATCGGTGACGATCCGACGGTTGCGATCGATACAAGCCGTGATCCCGATCGGCCACAACCGATCCTGGACCGTTGCGATCGGTCCGAAATTGCCGACGATCCAACGGTTGTGATCGATCCAAGCCCTAATCCCGATCGGCCACGACCAATCTCGGACCACGGCGATTGGTCCGATCGGCGATGATCCGATGGTTGCGATCGATCCAAGCCGTGATCCCGATCGGCCATGACCGATCTCGGACCACGGCGATCAGTTCGATCGGCGATGATCTGATGGTTGCGATCGATCCAAGCCCTGATCTCGATCGGCCATGACCAATCTCGGACCGTGGCGATCGGTCCGATCACCGACGATCCGACGGTTGCGATCGATCCAAGCCGTGATCCCAATCGGCTACGACCGATCTTGGACCATGGCGATCGGTCCGATCGGTGATGATCCGACAGTTGCGATCGATCCAGGCCATGATCCCGATCGGCCACGACCGATCTCAGACCGTGGCGATCGGTCCGATCGGCGACGATCCAACGGTTGCGATCGATTCAAGCCGTGATCCCGGACCGTTGCGATTGGTCCGAGATCGCCGATGATCCGACGGTTGTGATCGATCTAAGCCCTGATCCTGATCGGCCATGACCGATCTCGGATCGTTGCGATCGGTCCGATCGCCGATGATCCGACGGTTGTGATCGATCCAAGCCATGATCGATCCCGGTCGGCGATGAATGATCTCGGACCGTCGCGATAGATTCGATCGGCGACGATCCGACGGTTGCGATCGATCCAAGCCGTGATCCCGATCGGCCACGACCGATCCTGGACCGTTGCAATCGGTCTGAGATCGCCGACGATCCGACTGTTGTGATCGATCCAAGCCCTGATCCTGATCGGCCATGACCGATCTCGGACCATGGCGATCGGTCCGATCGGAGACGATCCGACGGTTGCGATCGATCCAAGCCCTGATCCCGATCGGCCACGACCGATCTTGGACCATGGCGATCGGTCCGATCGCCGACGATCCGACGGTTGCGATCAATACAAGCCATGATCCTGATCAGCCACGACCGATCTCGGACCGTTGCGATCGGTCTGATCGCCGACGATCCAACGGTTGTGATCGATCCAAGCCCTGATCAATCCCGATCGGCCACGATCGATCTCGAACCATTACGATCGGTCCGATCGGCGACGATCCGACGGTTGCGATCGATCGAAGCCATGATCGATCTCGGTCGGCGGCAATTCGACGGTTGCGATCGATCGAAGCCATGATCGATCCCGGTCAGGGACGACCGATCTTGGACCGGTGCAATCGATCTGATCGCCGATGATTCGACGGTTGCGATCGATCGAAGCCATGATCGATCCCGGTCGGCGACGACTGATCTCGGACCGTCGCGATCGATCCGATCGGCGACAATCCGACGGTTGCGATCGATCAAAGCCATGATCGATCCCGGTCGACGATGACGGATCTCGGACCGTCGCGATCGATCGAAGCCATGATCGATCCTGGTCGGCGACGACCGATCTTGGACTGTTGTGATTGATCTGATCGCCGACGATCCGACGGTTGTGATCGATCCAAGCCCTGATCGATCCCGGTCGGCGATGAACGATCTCGGACCGTCGTGATAGATTCGATCGGCGACGATCCGATGGTTGCAATCGATCCAAGCCGTGATCCCGATCGGCCGCAACCGATCCTGGACCGTTGCGATCGGTCTGAGATCACCGACGATCCGACGGTTGTAATCGATCCAAGCCCTAATCCTAATCGGCCACGACCGATCTCCGACCATGGCGATCGGTCCGATCGGAGACGATCCGACGGTTGCGATCGATCCAAGCCCTGATCCCGATCGGCCACGACCGATCTTGGACCATGGCGATCGGTCCGATCGCCGACGATCCGACGGTTGCGATCGATCCAAGCCGTGATCCTGATCGACCACGACCGATCTTGGACTGTTGCAATCGGTCTGATCGCCGACGATCCAACGATTATGATCGATCCAAGCCCTGATCAATCCTGATCGGCCACGATCGATCTCGAACCGTTGCGATCGGTCCGATCGGCGATGATCCGACGGTTGCGATCGATCGAAGCCATGATCGATCTCGGTCGGCGGCAATTCGCCGGTTGCGATCGATCGAAGCCATGATCGATCCCGGTCGGGGACGACCGATCTTAGACCGGTGCGATCGATCTGATCGCCGACGATCCGACGGTTGCGATCGATCGAAGCCATGATCGATCACAGTCGGCGACGACTGATCTCGGATCGTCATGATCAATCCGATCGGCGACAATCCGACGGTTGCGATCGATCAAAGCCATGATCGATCCCGGTCGGCGACGACCGATCTCAAACCGTTGCGATTGATCCGATCGGCGACGATCCGACGGTTTTGATCGATCGAAGCCATGATCGATCCCGGTCGGCGACGACCGATCTCGGACCGTCGCGATCGATCCGATCGGCGACGATCCGATGGTTGCGATCGATCGAAACCATGATCGATCCCGGTCGACGATGACAGATCTCGGACCGTCGCGATCGATCCGATCGGTGATGATCCGATGGTTGCGATCGATCGAAGCCATGATCGATCCCGGTCAGCGACGACCGATCTCGAACTATTGCGATTGATCCGATCGGCGACGATCCGATGGTTGCGATCGATCGAAGCCATGATCGATCCCGGTCGGCGATGATCAATCTCGGACCATCGCGATCGATCCGATCGGCGACGATCTGACGGTTGCGATCGATCAAAGCCATGATCGATCCCGGTCGGCGACGATGGATCTCGGACCATCGCGATCGATCCGATCGGCGACGATCCAAAGGTTGCGATTGATCGAAGCCATGATCGATCCCGGTCGGCGATGATCGATCTCGGACCGTCGCGATCGATCCGATCGGCGACGATCCGACGGTTGCGATCGATCGAAGCCATGATCGATTCCGGTCGGCGACGATGCGACGGTTGCGACGATCCGACGGTTGCAATCTATCTGCATCGGTTTCTAAAGGTTTGTTGTCTACCTTTCTAGGGCTTTTTTTACCCCCATTTTGGATTGTTTCTTTGTTCTTTTGGCCCCTGTTTATCTGTTTGGATCGAAGTCTTTCTTTAGATGCTAGTTATTTAACTTTCGTTCTTCTTGTATCTTATCTCGCTCCAGTTCTCATATGATTAGAGTTTAACACACACACACATATATATATATATATATATATTAAAAAAAATATTCAGATTTTCTTAAACAATATTTTTAAAATATTACGACGCACAGATGTGAGTCGCAATATTTTATTTCATAATTCTTTTTAATATTTTTATAAAATTTATTTTTTAAAAAACATTGCGACGCAATACTTGCATCGCTAAATAAAAAATTATTTTTATTAATTTACTGTTTTACTGCATCGCTATTGCGTCGCTATTGAACATAATTAAATTTTTTAAAAACATTGCGACGTACAGGTTTGAATCGCAATTTTTTAATTTCATAATTATATTTTATAAAAATTAATTTTATTTAAAATAATTGCGACATAATTAGTGCGTCGCTAAATTAAAATAATTTTTCTAATTTTCTGGTTTATTGCGTCGCTGATGCGTCGCTATTTAAAATAATTAATTTTTTTAAAATATTTCGACACATAGGGTTGCATCACAATTTTTTAATTTTATAATTATATTTTAAAATTTAATTTTATTTAAAATAATTGCGACGCATTTAGTGCGTCGCTAAATTAAAATTAATTTATCTAATTTTTTGGTTTATTGCATCGCTATTTAACATAATTAATTTTTTTAATAACATTACGATGCAAAGGGTTGCGTCACATTTTTTTTATTTCATAATTATATTTTATAAAATTTAATTTTTTTTTAAAATAATTATGATGCAGTTAGTGCATCGCTAAATTAAAAATAATTTTTTAATTTTCTGATTTATTGCATCGCTAATGCGTCGCTATTTAACATATTTAATTTTTAAAAAAAATTGCGACGCACTGAGTTGCGTCGCAATATTTTTTTCTCATATTTATATTTTATAAAAATTAATTTTATTTAAATTATTTGCGATGCAATTGTCGCTAAATTAAAAATAATTTTACTAATTTTCTGGTTTATTGCGTCGCTAATGCGTCGCTATTTAACATAATTAATTTTTTTAAAACATTGCAATGCACTGAGTTGCGTCGCAATATTTTTTTCCCATATTTATATTTTATAAAAAAATAATTTAAAAATATTGCGACGTATTATTTGCGTCGCTAAATAAAAAAATTAATTTTTTTAATTTTCTGATTTATTGAGTCGCTAATGCGTCGCTAATTGTGTCGCAATGTTTTGTTATCACGGAGGCATCGCAAAATGGTCGCAATATAGCGACGCATAATTGCATCGCTAAATTTACGTCGCTATTTTAGTATTTTCTTGTAGTGTAAGCCTACACATGCAAGAAGATAATGTAACATTGATAAATGTCATGTTCTTAACTTGCATTAGTGTAACCATAAGCTAGGGCTCACTCACCCACACTCTCTCTATGATTTTATATTTTGATGGTTTTTTATTTTTCATTTTTATAGATATATTATGAAATAAAAATATGATTATAAAAATATCCTTTTGCTTCATTCAAAGTTCATAATAAGTGTATATATATAATTTCAAAACAAAATTTATACTATATAACCCTAAAACAAATCTCATTATTTTCAACCTAATTAATCCAAAAATTTTAAAACCCTTTTAGCTGCATACAAAGTTTATGGCATATATAGCTTAAAACAAAGTTCATGATATATAACCTTAAAATAAAGCTCATAATGTTTATTTTGACATTTCAAAAAATATTCTAAGGTTTACTACTGTGCCAAACTAATTAAAATTTCTTTATTATTTATTATTAAATTTTAAAGAAAAATTAATTCATATTTTTATATTTTTTTATTAATATTTAACTTCAACTTGAAGAAAAAAAAGTACAATAGAATCCTCATGATGTAGTTAACGGATGCCTCATTTTGCACATTTAATTGCACATTAAATAAAAACCTTATTTTGGGGGGGAAAAACTCAAGTTCCCCATGTATCAATGTGCTTATGTTTTATTTTCATGCTTGATTTCATATTTAAATAATTAGAATATAATAATCATATGTGATATTTAACTGACATTTAAGTCGCCTTTACTTAGGGGGAAAAAAACATTTTTTTTCACCTGAGAGACTTTAGTCTTTTTACTTATTTGTATATAAACTCAACTCAACTAATCCAAAGCTTTTTCCAACTTTTTAATTATTTATACATATAACATGATAATAAATCTGCTAGAGAAATTTTAAAAAAACTAATTTTTTATATTTGGAATTTTTGCGTTAAATTTCAACTTCATCTCGAAATAAAAAGAGCAAATCTCTCAGATTTTTAAAGTCCCAATCAACCGAGGGTCTATTTTTATTTTAATTCTATATTTAAATAAAATTTAGTTTCATATTAAATAAAATATGATAGACTCTTCGGCTTTCTAGTGTCTCAATTTATCCATGCTTCATTTCCGCACTTGTTTTCAGGTTTAAAAAATTGGAATAGAATGATCATTGATGGAGTCAGTTGACTTCATGGAGAAAAAAAAATTTTGGACGGCCCCAAAGGCCGACGGCTCCAAGACCGACGGCCCCAAAGGCCGACACCTCCAAGGCGTCCAAGACCGACGGCCTCCAAGGCCGACGGTTCCAAAAACCGATGGCCCCAAAGACCGACGGCTCCAAGACCAACGGCCCCAAAGGCCGACGCCCGACGACCGACGGCCCCAAAGGCCGACACCTCCAAAGACCGATGGCCCCAAAGGCCGACGGCTCTAAGACCGACGGCCCCAAAGGCCGACACCTCCAAGGCGTCCAAGACCGACGGCCTCCAAGGCCGATGGTTCCAAAGACAGACGGCCCCAAAGGCCGACGGCTCCAAGACCAACGGCCCCAAAGGCCGACACCTCCAAAGACCGACGCCCCAAAGGCCGACGGCTCCAAGATTGACGGCCCCAAAGGCCGACGGCTCCAAGATTGACGGCCCCAAAGGCCGACACCTCCAAGGCGTCCAAGACCGACGGCCCCAAAGGCCGACGACTCCAAGACCGACGGCCCCAAAGGCCGACACCTCCAAGACCGACGGCTCCAAGACTGACGGCCCCAAAGGCCGACACCCGACGACCGACGGCCCCAAAGGCCGACACCTCCAAGACCGACGACTCCAAGACCAATGGCGCCAAAGCCCGACACCTCCAAGTCCGACGGCTCCAAGGCCGGCACCTCCAAGCTAGCCGGCCCCCTACATCTCCAAGCTGGCCGGCCCCAGCACTTCCCAGCTGGCCCCGGCATCCTTCTCAGCCGGCCCCGGCATCCTTCTCAGCCGGCCCCGGCGTGTCCAAGCTAGGCGGCCCCGGCACCTCCCAGGCGCCCCCAGCACCTCCCAGTCGGCCCCGGCATCCTTCTCAGCCAGCCCCGGCGTGCCCAAGCTAGGCAGCCCCGGCATCTCACAGGCGCCCCCGGCACCTCTCAGTCGGCCCCAGCACTCTCCTAGCCGGCCCCCTACGCCTCCAAGCTAGGCAGCCCCGGCACTTCCAAAGCGGCCCCGGCACCTTCCTAGCCGGCCCCCTGCGTCTCCAAGCTAGGCGGCCCCGGCACTCTCCAAGCCGGCCCCCTACTTCTCCAAGCTAAGCGGCCCCCGGCACTTCGCAGACGGCCCTGGCATCTTCCTAGCCGGCCCCTACTTCTCCAAGCAAGTTGGCCCCGACACTTTCTCCACGTCTCCAGTCCCGCCGAGTCGGCCAAGGCCATCCCTGGCCGGCACGACTCGGCCCCAGCGTCTCCAGTCCCGCCCATCCCCGGCCGGCCCGACTCGGCCCCGGCGTCTTCAGTCCCGCCGAGTCGGCCAAGGCCATCCCCGGCCGGCCCGACTCGGCCCCGGCATCTTCAGTCCCGCCGAATCGGCCAAGGCCATCCCCGGCCGGCCCGACTCGGCCCCGGCGTCTCCAGTCCCGCCGAGTCAGCCAAGGCCATCCCAGCCGGCCCGACTAGGCCCCGACGTCTCCAAGTCCACCAATTTGGCCCCGCCCCAGCACTGCCTTGCCAGCGGGATGGGCCCTAGCCATCTCGGGTCGACCCGGCTCGGCCCTGATAAGGCGGGAATCCCCAGTTCCCGCCAGATCAGCCCCAGCGGTTCAAGAAACTGCCTCTCTGACGCGCGCTGCCCGACAGCGCCAGATGCGCGCCGCCCAACAGCGCCGATGCGCGCCGTCCGATAGCCTCGCCGGCTGATGGGACGTAGCCCACTAACCAGCCCAGATTCACGCAAGGGCTCAGCAGATCTTCTGACTCACGCAATCCCACGTGATCATGCCAGAACCAACCCCATAAAAAGGTGAATCCACCCGGTAAACAGGTATGCGCGATAACCCCCAAAAATCGCCATCTCAACTCTCAGAAAGGGATTCCTCCTCTCGGAGATCCCCTTTTTCACACAAAACAGGGCTCACTCGAGCCCTTCTTCAGTTGTGACCTCAGTCACTAACTTGGCCATCGGAGGGTCCCGCCGGAGACCCCCTTCGGTCCCAAGACTTCTTTGCAGGCAACCCGGCGAAGCGAGGATTCGAGAAGCACCTCCGTTCCCAACGTCCAGGAGAGGTGATCGAGCGTCATCAGATTGGCGCGCCAGGAAGGGGGGATAAGAAAAAGTAGCGAACGTTCTCCCTGAGCTACATCTTTCGTCCCCTCTCTTCTTCCAGAAGCCATGGTGGTGACACGAGCTCAGGACGCCTCCATCAGCTGCCCAACGGGGTTTCCCCCACCAACTAGACAGCAAGAGGCCAATCCCCCTGCTGCGACCCTTCGGTCGCCTGCCCGCTGCCGGACCCCGCTGTCCAAACAGCGAAGCGGCTGGCGACTCTTTCCCAGCAAGTCCAGAATCTCACCGCCATGATCCACGGGCTCCAGCAGCAGCCATCCGTGGCCACCCAGCATCAGACTGCTCCCCTCGCCAGTCAGCAGTCGGCGAGGGGAGGTTCCCCTCGGCGCGAGACCGGCCGACGCCCGGCTTCCCCTAGGAAGCCTCGCTATGAGCCCCCCAAGCGGCCGCGGTCCCCCGACCACGGCCCCGGCAAGATCAAGCTTTGAAAGTAGCAGTTCATGAACTGCAGAAGCAACGCTCGGGGGCCACTCAGCGGCACCCCAAGCCTCTCACGTCGCCCACGATAGCTGCACCAGTGGGCTAGCGATCCGCTCGCTACAAAAGCTAAGTACACCGCACTTAAGACGGTTTTCTTTTATTAATACTTAAAAATGTCATGCAGGAAAGACCTACCTTGCATCAACATCCAAGGCCAACCTCGCTTTGGCATCAAAAAAGCCCTGGGCCAGCCAGGCACAAAGACCGACTCCGCGTCGGCACCAAAGACCGGCTCCGCGTCGGCACCTCAAGACCGACTCCGCGTCGGCAACAAAGACCGACTCTGCGTCGGCAACAAAGACCAACTCCGCATCGGCATAAAGACCGACTCCGCATCAGCACCAAGACCGACTCCGCATCGGCACCAAAGACCGACTCCGCGTCGGCACCAAAGATCGACTCCGCGTCGGCACAAAGACCGACTCCGCGTCGGCACCAAGACCGACTCCGCGTCGGCAACAAAGACCGACTCCGCATCGGCACCAAAGACCGACTCCGCGTTGGCAACAAAGATCGACTCTGCGTCGGCACCAAAGACCGACTCCGCGTCGGCAACAAAGATCGACTCCGCGTCGGCACCAAAGACCCGCGAAGGCAAACAGCTGCAAAAAAGCTAAGTATACTACACTGAGAAAAAGTTTCTTTTCATTAGTATCTGAATGCATTACAGGAAAACCAACAAAGATCGACTCCGCGTCGGCACCTCAAGACCGACTCCGCGTCGGCAACAAAGACCGACTCCGCATCGGCACCAAAGACCGACTCCGCGTCGGCACCAAAGACCGGCCTCCACGTCGGCACCCAAGACCGGCTCCGTGTCGGCACCCTCAAGCTCAAGTCATGCGGATTCCAATCAACAGAGTTTCCTGGGGAGCAGATCAACCCTGCGGAAGGAGACCAATTTCTTTAAAAAAAAGGCACCCGAGCCTGGCCCAAGCACCCTCCGGTCACCCTCTGGGGTTCAAAAGGTTCTCGATGGCCTCAACTTTGCCTCATCGGCTTCATCTTTGCCTCAACGGCTAACTGACGAGCGTCCCCCCAAAAAGTTAGCGTACGCTGCTTTCAGTGGCGAGCGTGAGGTAATCAATTTTCCTCCAAAAAATTTCTTAAAGTTCTACACCCCTTTCGCTTAGCTAATGCAGGGCACGAAAGCTCAAGGAGTGTGGGGGGCATTTGATGGAGCCAGTTGACCCCATGGAGAATAAAAATTTTTTTGGACAGCCCCAAAGGCCGACGGCTCCAAGTCCGACGGCCTCAAAGGCCGACACCTCCAAGGCGTCCAAGACCGACGGCCTTCAAGGCCGACGGTTCCAAAGACCGACGGCCCCAAAGGCCGACGGCTCCAAGACCAACGGCCCCAAAGGCCGACGCCCGACGACCGACGGCCCCAAAGGCCGACGCCTCCAAAGACCGACGGCCCCAAAGGCCGACACCTCCAAGGCGTCCAAGACCGACGGCCTCCAAGGCCGACGGTTCCAAAGACCGACGGCCCCAAAGGCCGACGGCTCCAAGACCAACGGCGACGACCGACGGCCCCAAAGGCCGACACCTTCAAAGACCGACAGCCCCAAAGGCCGACGGCTCCAAGACCGACGGTCCCAAAGGCCGACACCTCCAAGACCGACAGCTCCAAGACCAACGGCCCCAAAGGTCGACACCCGATGATCGACGGCCTCAAAGGCCGACACCTCCAAGACCGACGGCTCCAAGACCGACGGCGCCAAAGCCCAACACCTCCAAGTCCGACGGCTCCAAGGCCGGCACCTCCAAGCTAGCCGGCCCCCTACATCTCCAAGCTGGCCGGCCCCAGCACTTCCCAGCCGGCCTTGGCATCCTTCTCAGCCGGCCCCGACGTGCCCAAGCTAGGCGTCCCCGGCACTTCCCAGGCGCTCTTGGCATCTTCTCAGCTGGCCCCGGCGTGTCCAAGCTAGGCGGCCCCAGCACCTCCCAGCCGGCGCCGGCATCCTTCTCAGCCGGCCCCGGCGTGCCCAAGCTAGGCGGCCCCGGCATCTCACAGGTGCCCCCGGCACCTCTCAGTCGGCCCCAACACTCTCCTAGCCGGCCCCCTACGCCTCCAAGCTAGGCGGCCTCGGTACTTCCAAAGCGGCCCCGGCACCTTCCTAGCCGGCCCCCTGCGTCTCCAAGCTAGGCGGCCCCGGCACTCTCCAAGCCGGCCCCCTACTTCTCCAAGCTAAGCGGCCCCCGGCACTTCGCAGACGGCCCCGGCATCTTCCTAGCCGACCCCTATTTCTCCAAGCAAGTCGGCCTCGACACTTTCTCCACGTCTCCAGTCCCGCCGAGTCGGCCAAGGCCATCCCCGGCCGGCCCGACTCGGCCCCAGCGTCTCCAGTCCCACCGAGTCGGCCAAGGCCATCCCCGGCCGACCCGACTCGGCCCCGGCATCTTCAGTCCCACCGAGTCGGCCAAGGCCATTCCCGGCCGGCCCGACTCAGCCCCGGCGTCTCCAGTCCCGCCGAGTCGGCCAAGGCCATCCCCGGCCGGCCCGACTCGGCCCCGGCGTCTTCAGTCCCGCCGAGTCGGCCAAGGCCATCCTAGGCCGGCCTGACTCGGCCCCAGCGTCTCCAAGTCCACCGATTTGGCCCCGCCCCGGCACTACCTTGCCAGCGGGATGGGCCCCAGCCATCTCGGGTCGATCCGGCTCGGCCCTGATAAGACGGAATTCCCCAGTTCCCGCTAGATCAGCCCCAGCGGTTCAAGAAACCGCCTCTCTGACGCGTGCCGCCCGACAGTGCCAGACGCGCGCTGCCCGACAGCCCCGCCGGCTGATGGGACGTAGCCCACTAACCAGCCCAGATTCACGCAAGGGCTCAGCAGATCTTTTGACTCATGCAATCCCACGTGATCATGCAAGAACCAACCCCTATAAAAAGATGAATTCACCCGGTAAATAGGTATGCGCGATAACCCCCAAAAATCGCCATCTCAACTCTCAGAAAGGGATTCCTTCTATCGGAGATCCCCTTTTTCACACAAAACAAGGCTCACTCGAGCCCTTCTTCAGCTGTGATCTCAGTCACTAACTTGGCCGTCGGAGGGTCCCGCCGGAGACCCCCTCCGGTCCCGGGACTTCTTTGCAGGCAACCCGGTGAAGCGAGGATTCGAGAAGCACCTCCGTTCCCGACGTCCAGGAGAGATGATCGAGCGTCATCAATCATATATAGCATTTAAGTCGTGTTTGTATGTAGCATAAACATAAAAATATCATTTCAATTTTATGATATACATACATACATGAGCATAAAAGATTTGGGATTTAGAATGGTATGTTTGTTCACCATCTACTCTGGCATTTGGGCGCAAGTGTATCATCCATTAAAAACATAATGTGCCGGATATAAATATGAAAATTAATCTATTAATTCATAAAAATCTAAATCTTTAGAATATTTTCAACAGGTTTCTAAACATTTTTTATTTATACATGGATATGGTTTTGTTCTGATTCAAGTGCTCTTTTTTGAGTGGAGCATCTACTCTGGATATTGTTTGTTTAAACTAATATATGTCCCACATTAGAAAATTTGTAAATCAAACAAACAATTACAATCAAGTATTCTGAATGAAAAAAGAGGATTGATCTAGTGAAAGAAGAACAAGGTGGGCTTTGAGGTTCGTGCGTATGAGAGTTCCGGTTTCTATTTGCTGGTGTGCTTTGCGATTCGTGCTCGGCTCCTTCCTTTGCTGATCTCCGGCGATCGTCTCCGTCTCCAACTGTGGCTTCTGTGGAGGATCTCCTCTCTGCTGCTCCCTTACCATCTATGGCGGCTGATGGAGATATGGGAGCCCGTGGTGCTGGGCAGAAGCCCATCTCGTCAGGGTTTTTCTGGGTCTCATCGTCTCCGGCGCCGACTGAAATTTCTCGACTGGAATCAGTGTTCCCGGAGGTGGTCAGCATTCCAGTTGATGATTTGAAGGCTGAGATGGTGGACTGACAGTCGAGTGCTCTCATTGTTAGGTCGTTCATGAAATGGATTCCAGCGGAGGCGTATGTGAGGGAGTTTCGCCGTGCCGGAATTCAGGGAGACATCAAACCTGTCAGCCTGGCATATCGATGCCATATATTCCGCTTCGAAGACCCGAAGGCCGCTGAGCTGGTGATTAATCGTCCATGGATCATCAATGGGCAAATTATCGCAATGGAAAGGTGGAAGCCGGAGTTCGTGCCGACTGCGGATGCCACCCCCTTTGCCCTGATCTGGCTACGATTACCGAACCTTCCTCTGGAATTTTGGAAGGAGGAGTTCCTCAGGATGATTACTGAGATGGCTGGCCAATTCCACTGTGTTGATCCGTCGACATTGGCCAAGAGCAGAGGAAGTTTTGCCAGAGTCTGCTTGCGGATGGATCTCCGGCGTTCTCTCCGGCCGGGCATCCGTGTTCAGGGTATCACTCATCCCTTCTGGCAGCAATTTGTTTACGAAGCTCTTGAAGGTTTTTGCTCCAGTTGCGGATCGCTTCACCTGGAGGGCCCGTGCTCTGTTTCGGCTGGATCAAGCAGGGCTGATGAGTCCGAGTCCCCTGTATTCGGATCCTGGTTGACTGCTGTTCGTCAACGCCAGAATGTCTCTGGCTCGATGGGGGAGTTGAGGAAGAAACCTTCATCTATGACTAATCCTGCTGCTCCCGGCTTTGATTCAATGGCTCAGAAGGCTAAGGAAAAGCAGCGATCTGTGGCTACTGATGTTGACGAGTGGCGGACGCCGATCAAGGTTGCCCGCCGGAAAGTTCCACCGTCGGTGAAGATGGTCGTTGTCTCGGACGCAACCTCCGCTGACGCTGGTGGTGAGATGCAGAAGACTGGGATGAAGGTTCCTCCTGCGATCGCCACTGTGCCGATTTCTTTATCCCGTGCCAGTACTGTAGCATCTGAGAAGCTTAAGTTTAAGGAAGGGAATAAGTTCAGAGAAATTGAAGAAGGATCCAAATCAAATCTTCCAATTTCTAATCCTTTCTCTTCTTCTACATTGGATGTGGGTTGTGGAAGTGAGCAAGGCAGCGGGGACGCTTTTCCTGGCCCTTTGAAAAGGGCTAGACCTGTTGAGAATCTTGTTCCGAGAATTAACCCTAAAACTGTTAAAAGGAAGGGCAAAGGTAAAGTCGCTTTGCCAAAGAACATTGAGGCTGCTCGTTACTTTCTTGTCAACCCATCATTACTGCAGTGCTCTTCTGGAGTTGATCAGGAGGTGAGTCAGTCCGGCACTGAGATGAATATAGGTTTGACTGTGGTGGTCTCAGATGAAGAAATTATGACTCGTCACTCGGTCAATCTAGCTATTGCTGCGGATGGACCGAAGACTGACTCTCTTATGATGACTGATGGAGGCACCCCTGCCAGTCAGTGCCTTCCTGATATGGTTATGATGGAGGACCAGGGAGGGGTCCCAGTTTCCTCCAATAATTAATGAAGATTCTTATATGGAATACTCGAGGAGCTCGAAAGCCTGCATTTCGATCCTCTTTTAATAGATTGATGCAATTATATAAGTTTGACATATGTGTGCTGCTGGAAACCAGATTGTCGGGGGATACTCTGGCCCGGCTTTGGAGACAGATTTCCCGATCTTGGTCTTCGTATGCGGTGGAGGCTGAAGGGTTGTCGGGGGGTATTCTGGCCATATGGCGTGATTCTGCAGTTTCGGTTGAGGCTTTTCATCAATGCAACCAGCAGATTGGTCTTCTTATCTCTATGGGATCCTCTGACCCCTGGCTGCTTTCGGCGGTTTATGCAAGTACGGATTATAGAGAAAGACGAATCCTTTGGGCTGAGCTTCTTTCTCTCCTTGATCAAGGGTTCCCTGCCATTATTGCGGGAGATTTTAATTGTATCACTGAGGCTAAGGAAAAACGAGGGGGTAGACGGGTTTCGGCCTCAGCTGATATTAATGAATTCAATTCCTTTATTCGGTCTTCTAATCTGATGGATCTGGGGTATTCTGGAACCCAGTTTACTTGGTGTAATAACCGTCAGGGCTCAGCTCGTGTTTGGGAGAGACTAGATAGAGCTTTGGCTACGACCCACTGGCTTCATATGCATCCTGCGGTCACAGTATCCCACCTGCCCAGGATTGCTTCGGATCACTGTCCTATTTTGATCTCTACTGAGACTGATATGCACCAGCCTAGACAGTTTAGATTTGAGCATTTTTTGACAGTCCATTCGGGGGCTCGGTCCATTATTACTCAAATTTGGCATCTTCCTATCAGGGACAATGCTATTTACCGTCTTTCTCGTCGTCTTATGCTGACCAGACGATATCTCTCCAAATGGAATAGGCTTGAGGTGGGGAACCTGGATAGACAGATTGAGTTGGTGGAAGCTGATATTACTGCTCTTCAGGGTAAGGAGGATCTGGATGGATCTCTTTTGGATTCGGACCTTTTCTCTCTGCGAGAACTGCTTGCTCGTCACCATTCTCTGCTTCGCCAGCAGGAGATGTTCTGGAAACAGAGGTCTAGGGCGCAGTGGATCTGTGAGGGGGATCGTAATACCAGATTCTTTCATCAGGCTACCTTAAAGCGCCGGGCAGTGAACAGAATTCGGAGACTTGTTGACACTGAGGGGAATGGTCAGGAGGATTACCATTCTATTCGGGATATGCTTCTCCAGTTCTTTCAATCTAGATGGGCTGACTCCTCTGCTGATGGGGATCCGGTGGTCAGGGTTCCTGATTCCAGAAGGGTTTCCACACAGGACAATGAAAAGCTATGCAGACCAGTCACTGCTGAAGAGATTCGGGAGGCCCTTTGGGAGCTCGGTCCGGACAAGGCTCCTGGGCCTGATGGTTTTCCTCCCCTATTTTATCACCACTATTGGGACATCATCGGACAAGAGGTTATTCAGGCCATTCAAACTGTCTTCCAACTGAAGCAAATTCCCTTGGAATGGAACCGAACTCTTGTTACGTTGGTCCCCAAGCTGACCAACGCCTCTCTTCCGCAGCACTTTAGACCTATTAGCCTTTGCACTACTCTGTATAAAGTATGTGCTCGCCTCTTGGTTGATCATCTTCGGCTTGTGATCCCCCGCCTTATTTCTATAGAGCAGGGGGCTTTTATTAAAGGGCGTTCCATATCGGACAACGTCCTCATTGCTCAGGAGTTCATGCATGATCTTCAAAGAGCCCCTGTGAAAAGAAGTCTCATGGCGGTGAAGTTGGACATGGAGAGAGCTTATGACAGAATGAGCTGGACCTTCCTGAAGCGCACCCTCCAGGAGTTCGGTTTTGATGATCTTTTTATTGAATGGATTATGGCATATATTCTGAGGCCTTCCTTTTCTCTGCTCATCAATGGGAGCCCTACTGAATTTTTCCACTCTTCCGTGGGTTTGAGACAGGGATGTCCATTATCCCCCTTGTTATTTATTCTTGGTGCAGACGATCTTTCTCGTGCCTTTCATCTTGCTCAGCAGGAGAACCGGATTGTTCCATTTATGGCCGGGAGAGAGGGCCCCCGGATTTCTCATCTTCTTTTTGCTGATGACTGTATTCTTCTGGGGCAGGCTTCTATTGTTAATGCTGCTTCTTTTCATTCTATTCTGCAGCGTTACTGTTAGGCGTCGGGCCAGAGGGTAAATTTTCTAAAGTCTTCTATCTGCTTCAGCCCCAAGACCCCCAGATCTACTAGGGAGGCCATTATGGAGTTATCAGGTATCACAACTCGGTCGGATCACTTCAAGTATTTAGGGATACCCATTACTGGTAGACGGGCTCGATGTTCTGACTTTGCTGAAATCGAGCGACGGGTCCGCCAGCGTATTGAGGGGTGGCAGATGACTAGTCTGTCTATGATGGCTAGGATCACTATCATCCGTTCTGTCCTCTCTTCCCTTCCTGTGTATCTTCTTTCGAATGGCGTTGTGCCGATCACTTGTCTGAGAAGGATTGAGAGATGCTTCAGAGATTTTCTTTGGGCTTCTACGCAGGAGGGACATGGTATTCATCTTATTGCTTGGGACAGGATCTGCATGCCTATTAATGAAGGTGGACTGGGGATTCAATCCTTGATTGTTAGAAGAGAAGCTCTTCTTGCCAAACATGCCTCGTGTTTCCTTTTGGAGCCTCATAGTTTATGGAGTTCTATGATGCATGCTAGATACGGTGACTGGGTTTCTGGTTCGATTATTATACCGCCCCGTGGATCCTCTTCCTACTGGAAGGAGATGTGTAGACACAGTCAGCTCATTATGCACAATATCTCTTGGATGATTGGTGATGGCTGGTCTATTAATGCTGTCAATGATACCTGGATCTCTGACCTCCCCATTATGCGGTGGCCCTCCTTTATCAACATGGATATTCCCCCTAACCTTAGGGTTAAGGATCTTATTTCCTTAAACCCCCGCTCATGGCACATACCCTCGGTGACTGGGTTTTTTGGGGAGGAGCTTTCTCGTCGGATTCTCTCGATGCCTCTTCTACCTGATTCCTCTGTTGACTCCAGGATTTGGCAGCGTTCTTGTCTTCCCAAGGCTCCTATTCGGGATCTTATGGATATATACAGACCGCAGGCTCAGCATACGGAGGATGCAGCTTGGATTTGGAAGCTTCCTGTTATCCCCAGGGTTCAGTTATTCATCTGGAAGATTCTTTGGGACTGCCTTCCTACTTGCCTCCTTCTCTCTCGGAGGGGTTTGCCTATTCAGCCGATCTGTCCTCTATGCATGTAGGTGGATGAATCTTTGGACCATGCTATATTTTGTTGCTCCAGAGCGAGAAGAATCTGGACTCTTATGGGCTATCCTAGGGATATGGAGGTTATGGCTTTCTCGCGTTCTTTTTTCTTCAGGACATCCGAAGCGGTCCTATGAGCAAGCGTGGTCTTTGGTCTGTTACTACTTATATATATGGCTGTCGAGGAATCAAATCATATTCTCCGACGATAGGTTTTCCTTTCACAGGATTGTGAGGCAGATTAGATTATTGACTTCGGAATGTGCCCGTGCCTCTCATGGTGTTAATTTTGACTCCTCTGGCCTCTGGGGTTCCCCTGCTGTCTCGACAGCGAACCGTCGTACGGTTTTCGTCTCTTGGGAACCCCCCCTCCAGGGTATGTCAAAATTAACTTTGATGAGAGCGTCCGGGACAGAGCTGCTGGATCTGCTTTCATCATTCGGAGCCCGATGGGAGACCTATTGGCAGCGGGAGGCTTTGGATCCCTGGACTCTACTGTTCCTCTGTCGGAGCTTGGTGCTGCTTGGGCAGGGCTCTCTTTTGCTGTTAGGATCCTCCATGCTCCCAAGATCATGATTGAGGGGGATTCTATGACTGTCATTTCTTGGCTATCAAAGGAGAGTTGTATAGATGGATCCTCAAATCCGATTCTGAGGGACTGTTGGGCTATGATGCGGGAGCTTGATTCAGCCCAGATCCGCCACACTTATCGTGAGGCTAACTCGGCGGCGGACTGGATGGCGTCCTTTGCTGCTCAACATGCGGGTCCTTGGAATTGGAAGCCAGGCGACCCATGTCCTATTTTCCTACAGCAGATTTTAATTTCTGATGTTTCTGGGCTGACTCATTCTAGAATTATATGATCGCCCGTTTATATCCAAAAAAAAAAAGTATTCTGAATGAAATACAAAGTTGAAATGGTAAGATGATAATTTTTAAAACTTTTTTTTGTAAGTGCCAGTCAAATATTCATTTTATGTTCTTATTATTTTTAAAAAGGATACTAAGAAACATAAAAATTTTAAAATATATATTCTATTGATGCAACATGTCTAATAGTTATTTAAATAGTGCATGTTTGTTTCCATGTTCACTCAAATATGAGAGTTTGAAAATTCAACATCAATGAAAATTCAACGTCAATAAATAAAAGAAGTCCTCCAACTCTCCACATTTAATGATAGTTAGGTACAAAGCATTATCAATTCTGCTCAACGGCTCGTTAACTTTATTCGCAATTGCTTATCAACTACATTCGTTGCTCTTTAATAACCCTCCCTGTAAGGCAAATGGAAAGCCTAATATAAACTGAACCTCCATTTTAATTGTATGCATTAGAATCATTATGCGGTTGTTATTTATTGGTCATTGTTTATGATGCTTAGAGGTGAACAAAAAAGAATAATAAGCATCTTAACTTTTATTAACTTTAAAGCCAAGTAAGCTCTTTTTGCCTTTCAATCATAGATAGGACTAAAATATATTTTTAGTTTTTAAACTTTTAATTATTATAACTTAATTTCTGACATTCTAAGAATACTGTATTCATAAATTTTATCATGTAAGTTTAATTAAAATTAATAAAATAATGAATGCATTATTCTAATACAAATGCATGAAAAGTCATATCAAATAATATTTTTAAAATATTAAATAATAATAAAAATAACTTTTGAGTGAAAGTTTTAGAATCAAAAGGATAATTTTGCTTATAAGTAATTATATGTTATAGTGCATTGATTTTTTAAAATTAAGTGAACTTAATAAATTTAGTGCTGGAGTTAGTTAAGAGCTAAACAAATAAAAACCAAGCCAGCACGTTTCAAATTGCTATCCTTGCTTACAGAAATCCAAGTCCATTGGTTGAAGGCGAGGAAAGAACCAAAATTATTATTATTATTTTAAAATTAAATTAAATCGATTGATGAAATTAATTCAATTAAAAATTAATTATTAGCTCAATTTAATTTTATTATTAAAATTAATTTTAATAAGAACAGATGAAAATTAAAAAAAATCATTAAACTGATCGAGTTACGAAGGATTAGTTCAATTTCGATTTTTAAAATTTTAATTTTAATAAATAAATTAAAATTAAAATTTTTAAATTTTTTATTTAAATTAATATTTTTATTTATTATTATATAATTATTTAATTAAAAATAATTATGATATCAAATCGATTTATTAAATCGAATCAGTTGATCCAGAATCTAATGCTCTATTTGGATGGAGAGAAAAGTAGAAGGAAAAAATTTGGAAGAAGAGAAAAGTGCAAGAAAAAAAAATTGAAGAGAAAATATTTTTCTTCTTTTTTTTTTGATGAGTAAGAGAAAAAGAGAGAGGAGAGAAAAGTTAATAATTTACAATGATAATAATATCCTTATATAGATGATTAAAAAAATGCATCGATTGTTTTTGAAAAGGTTAATATTGAAATGAAAAAAAAAAAACACTTTTGAGCTTTTTTTCGAAAATCTCTTCCGTTTCGGAAAGAAAACTTTTACGTGGAATCTATTACTTTTCTCTTTCTATTTTTTTTCTAATTTTCTTTCCTCCTAATTTTTATTTTTATCGATAAATTTTATTTTCTTTCCTAATTTTTTTCTTCTCTTTTCCTCTTAGGTAAATATCAAGTGAATTTATTGTTTGGACTAAATTTTAAAATATTAATTATTACTTACCGTACGATTAATCGGCATGTTTCAACCCAGTAAACCGTATCATTTTGGTGAGCGGGGCTGTTGGAGGCGCGTCGTCACATGATGATGCCCATGACGTTAAATGCGCTGCCTCCGAACTTTAACAAGTACTCGAACATCATCTCACCGAAGGACGAGTGGGCCCCCTGTCTCTCCCAAAAGAGTCCAAGAATTGCCCGCTTTCTTGAAAACTGGCCGCCGCCCACCTCGGGTTGGTACGTATCGCTCCCGTATATGAATGACCGCGGAAACTTACATTTTTTTTCTTGCGCTTTGTTTATTTATTTGCTTTTTTTTATTGGGCATCGGGATTACAGTTCACTCGTGTCTGTTGCTCTCGTCCTTCGCTTTCCAGCTGTCCGCTCTAAAGATTAAACTTGTCAGTGGAACGGTGGGCCCACCCATTACGCCGTTTTGAAAACGTACCAACGGGGAACGGGAACGGGTCTCCTTCCCCTCCCCGCTGCCCATCTACCTAAACTGACCACACCCCAAAAGTTATTGCCGGATGATGTGTATTTTTGGTCATTGAAACGTTCCAAAAACATTGAAATTTAAGATGAATAAATTTAATTTCAATATAAATCGTATATACTTTTATATATAATCTAGAGAAGTTTTCATAAAATTTTTTAAGCTATTCTCGTCCTTTACTATGTTTGAAAGCTACAGCAATAATAAAAAAATTAAAATAAATAAAAAAGAAAGATGGAATTGAATTTCTTCTAAGTTTTATAAAATATTGAAAAAAAATGCACCTTATTTTATTTAATAAAATAGAAGATAATATAATATATATATTTTTTTTGTAAATTTTTCTATTTGAAGAGTTAAAAATTGTTGGAGCTAAGGGTTAAGAAAGCATAGAGTATTTTTTATATTTTTTTATATATACTTAAAAATAACTCCGTTAAGTAGTTCAAGTCTGAATAAAAGAGAAGGTTGCATTAGGTAGCTAACAATGTAAAACTTCGTCAAATCATTAGAACATGAATCTATCCATGTAGATCGAAAAAGCCTTTGATGAGTTGAGTTGAGTAGATGCTTAAAACTCTTTTAACCTATGTTTGAGAGAAAGGCTAGAAATAGTTTTTTTTGAACTTTTGTTTGAGAGAAAGTGGAAAAGGAGGAGGGAAAGGAAAATAGGGGTTACTCATTTACATTCATTCATTATCAATAGATTAAATTTCTTTATCTCCAGTAGAAGGAGGTAAAGATGCAAAGATAATAGGTTTATAATTTTATCTAATATTTTTAACTTTATTTCTATAAATTAATTTAAATCTCTTTAATGATAAAAATATTTATTATTTATAAATATAATTTTTTTCTTTTTTTTCTATTCAAACAAAATGAATTTAATTTATCCTCTCTTTTTTTCCTTTCCTCCCTTTCAAACAATCTTTTTCTTTTCTTACAAACTTTTCTCTCCAAAGGCTCCAATAAAACTTGATGATAAGTGATTCCATATACGCTAAAAAAAAGAATAAAACATAATGCAATTGAGTGCATATTAAATAAAAAAATTGTTGCTGCTTAAAGATTTGAAAAGCATTTAGTACTCCCATAAATTCTTTCCTTTCACACCCAAACAAAGATATTTGCTCTTGGATTTAATAAAATCATCATTAATGGTAGAAGCTCAATATTAATGACTTTGATTCATTTCATGTTGTATTTTATTTTTAAAAAATAAATAACCATCAACTACCTAGCACATATATTATATATATTATTTAAATTATTTGAATATAACCTAATCTATTAGATCAAACAAACTAAATGAGCTAATCACACCTTTTCTTTTTTATATACATATTTCACAATAGGAAATATAATTTAAAATAAAAACATGGGTATATCAATGATTCAACAATACCAAGCCAACCTTTTTTTTATTTTTTTTACAACTTTCTTATCCCTTCCTCCCCACCCTTCAAATTCACAAAATTATGGCAATTAATAAAATTTCGTTGTGAAATTATCTTCGTGCCCCAGTTTAAAATAGGCCTGACCGACGGAGAGCGCAGGCCAAACTCAAACGATCGAAGGGCATCTTCGTCATACGAGCAGCATAAAAAATATAGGGAACCCATCTCATTACGGAGCTTCTTCACAATAACGTCCGGACACGATGGCATAGTCGGCATTACAGGAAATAGAGGCAGCGCCTTATAACTCCTCGCCGGCGGACGCGACGGATTCGCTCTCCTCCACCCGTCTCCATCCCTTCCTCCTCTCTCTCTCTTCGATCTCTCCTCTCCATTTTGGAGAAAAAAGGGGAAAGGAGAAGGTCTCGTTCTCGGAACCCTAGCTGTTCTTATCCAATGGAAATTGATTGAAAGCTGTTCTAGATCCCGGATTTGCGTAAAAGGTTACTTCTGGACGCTTTAGATCTGGTAAGGGACCTGCGGAAAAGGCCGGATCTGCTCCAATGGCGTGGGAATCAGCGTGTTGTTAGAAGGATCTTGGTGCTCGATCCGATCGCCGTTTCGCAGGTTTCAGTGATTGCCGGGATTTTCTGGCGTTTGATCTCGGTGAGAGTCAGGTTTATCCGGCTCGCTTTTTTAGTATATTTTTTGTTGATTTTTTTTTTCTTATTTTGCGGGAAGAATTTTATTCTGAAAGCAAATGGGAACTTGAAGACATTCGTATTTTGATCTTGTTTAGAACGAGGAAAATTTCGAGAATGTAAGGGTTTCTTGTTGAGGGTATTTCTTATTGAATATTTCATTCCGATGCACTTATCGGATCATGTGGTGATAGGTTGTGGAGAGTTAGTTATTAGGTATTTGGATATTTTTTGTTAAAATTAAAAATTGTGGAAGGCATTTTTTTTTTTTTCTTTTTTGATTTATGATAGAACGAGATATGTGTTAGACTAATTGTTGTTGATAGTAGAGGTTAGGACATTGTCACATTGTGTCTTTCGTTTCTCAACGAAAAGAAGTACACTACTATTTCTTAATGTGCATCTGTTTGAGGTCATCCCTCCGAAAAAGTGTGGGGATTGGCAAATTGGCACTTGGCAGTGTCTTCTTTGGGCCATTTCGTGTTTACAAAGAATATCAGAAAAAAGTTTTGAAGAATTTGAAAATAAAAAGGCCGAATCATAATGTTGCACTGAATTTTCAGTTAGTTTTTTTGAGTATCGTCAAACAAAATTGCAACAGGAAAATGTTGTTACCTTACATATTTAGGAGCTCCCTTTATATTGAGTATCTGATTTTACCTGTTGGTTTCTTGCCCAGGATTTAGTTTGGTCACTGTGATCTAAGAATAATTTTGAAGCAGTTCTTGGTGAGGGAAACATCCGATAAGAAGTTATAATAATGAAGAAAAAGTACCTTCTTTTGGTAGGATGCTGTTACCAAACTCTTACTGCGGCTTAGGGATGGGTCAGCTTGTTGGAAGGAAAAAAGAAATCAGATCATTTGGCTTCCAATTTGGGTCAATGTCTAGAATCATTAGGATGCCTGTTTTCTGCCTTCATGTTAATGGTTTGGAGGGTTATTTATGACTTTTGTTTGCTCATTTCATCTTCTCATGCTGCAGAATCTTCAAACCTTGTGCCACCTTCATTCTTAGCCTATCTCTTTATGCAGTCTTGGCTTGCTTCCTTCTCTTCTTCCACTTTCCAGGACAAACCAAGTCATTATCTGAACTTAGTGGACAAAGGAGAAAAGGAGAAAACATCTTTTCTGATGGATAAGTATTTGTTCTCAGTGACATACAGGCATTCTGATTTTACCTTTAACACAAACCAGACCCAATCAGCAGGGTCTACATTTTCCAGCAGTTTTTGCTGGAATGCCCTCAACAAGAAGAAAGACAACTGGCTTCTAGGTGTACAATGGAGCTTCAGGGCTACCCATCACCCCTTGAAATTTCTGCCACTTCTGCTGGCCAGGAGAAATTGAACAAATCTCAGCGGGTCTGCCACAAAAGTGTGCAGTTCGAAGATCCACTTTCACATGAGGACAGTCCAAGAGTGATATACATCAATGATCCAAGGAGGACAAATGAAAAATATGAATTCACAGGAAATGAGATTTGCACTAGCAAATATACTCTAATCACCTTCCTGCCCAAAAACCTATTCATCCAATTCCACCGACTAGCTTATTTGTATTTTCTAGCCATTGCTGCGCTGAATCAGCTTCCTCCTCTAGCTGTCTTTGGGAGAACAGTCTCTCTCTTCCCTCTCCTTTTTGTGCTGTTTGTGACTGCTATTAAGGATGGCTATGAAGACATGCGAAGGCACAGATCCGATCGGAAAGAGAACAACCGTGAGGCACTAGTTCTACAATCTGATCATTTTCGGATGAAGAAATGGAAAAAACTAAGTGTTGGAGAGGTTGTAAAAATTCATGGTGATGAAGCTATACCTTGTGACATGGTTTTGTTGGGGACTAGTGATCCAAATGGAATAGCATATATTCAGACAATGAATTTAGATGGTGAGTCAAACTTAAAGACAAGATATGCTCGGCAGGAAACTGCTTTGATGGTTCAGGAAGAGGCCTCATATTCAGGGCAGATCAGATGTGAGCAGCCCAACAGGAATATTTATGAATTTACTGCAACTATGGAATTCAACGGGCAGAAGATTCCACTTGGTCAGTCAAACATCATTTTGCGTGGCTGCCAGCTTAAGAACACAGACTGGGTTGTTGGGGTTGTGGTGTATGCTGGCCAGGAAACAAAGGCTATGTGAACAGTGCCGTATCACCTTCCAAAATGAGCAGACTGGAGAGTTACATGAACAGGGAAACTTTTTGGCTCTCAGTTTTTCTTTTTGTCATGTGCACTGTTGTGGCAACTGGGATGGGCCTATGGCTAAAAGGTCACAGGCATCAGCTTGATACTTTACCTTATTACAGGAGGAAATACTTCACAAATGGCCGAGATAATGGAAAAGATTTCAAATATTATGGGATTGCCATGGAGATATTTTTCTCATTTTTGAGTTCTGTCATAGTCTTCCAAATAATGATACCCATATCCTTGTACATCACAATGGAAATGGTCCGGTTGGGGCAGTCATACTTCATGATTGAGGATACACAGATGTATGATATTAGTTCAGACTCAAGGTTCCAATGCAGATCGTTCAATATAAATGAGGATTTGGGTCAAATACGATACATATTTTCAGATAAGACAGGAACTCTAACTGAGAATAAGATGGAGTTCCGGAGGGCCAGTTTATATGGGAAGGATTATGGAAACTTACGCATGCAGGTATATTTATCTTATGTATAATTCTCACACATCTTCTTCCTGGCATGGTTATGTTCGCCTGGAACTTTGTTCATTGTCAAAGTCTTGTACTTTAAATGAGGCATTTATAGCAAGGGAAGGTTTTGTTGCTATGATATACATCAAGCCATTTCATTATGCTTGCTCTAATGAAACATTTGGTTTCTACTCTAGATATAATTCATATTTGAAATGTTGAAACTAGAAAAAAACTGTTTGTCCTATGACATTTTTTTGCTTTTTCTTAAGTGAAATTGATTAATTAGTTTTAAACTTACAATTATCTAATTCAAAGAACTTGGAGAAGGAATCGATATGTTCTAGGTGGGAATTGTTGGTGCTCTAATTTGCTAGCTTCATGCTTATCCTATAATTGCTGTAGATTTGCTTTTTTTATTTTATGACGTTCTTTATTAAATTCCCTATTGATGCTTTTAATGTTGTGCTGGTGGGTTTATCAGTACGGTACATATTTCTTGTATATCCCTTGTACCAAATATTGGTGCCAAGGGATGTGCCATAGCAACAATTGGTGTGGCTTGTACTGGTTGGTGCCCTTACGAGTACTGAAACTGGTATTTAAAACCTGGCATCAGAGCTTGATAGATGGATTCATGTTGATTAGGTTATGTTTTGGAAGAGCAAACTTATATCTGGTATTTTTTCTGTAGTATATGAGCCAATTCTATTGTTTGTTCCATCATGCAGGAGCACTAGGACTCAAGTCAGAAATCAGTGTTGATCCTGAACTTGTGGCATTATTGAACAAAGACTTGATTGGAGAGGAAAGAATTGCTGCTCATGAATTTTTTCTTACTTTGGCAGCTTGTAATACTGTAATTCCAATGACAGCTAGGAGCTCATCTGCTTGTTCTGCTGATGAAGTACTTGAGGTAGATGCAATTGATTATCAGGGCGAGTCTCCTGATGAGCAAGCTTTAGTTAATGCAGCTTCTGCTTATGGATATACGCTTGTCGAGCGGACCACTGGTCACATTGTTATTGATGTCAATGGTGAGAAGATAAGGTAGACCACTTGCCCATATTTGACCTCATATATTCATCATGCAAGTTGTGGCTTTTGATGGACAAAACAGGAAACTTGCTAAACATCAGCTTGCATTTCTCTTTTCTTGTCAGAAAGAATTTTCTCCAAGCACTACATTGGTGCTTTTATAGCTAACTTTTCTTATATTTAATCCAGGTTAGATGTGCTTGGTCTGCATGAATTTGATAGTGTGCGGAAAAGAATGTCTGTGGTGATAAGATTTCCTAACAATGCTGTGAAAGTTCTTGTTAAGGGTGCTGATAGTTCATTGCTCAGTATTTTGACAGAAAATAATCAGCATCAAGATTTGTTGGCTGACAAAATAAGGCATGCAACAGTGAACCATTTGACTAGTTATTCATCACAGGGTCTACGGACTCTTGTAATTGCTGCGAGGAATTTGACTGATGCAGAATTTGAGGAATGGCAGGAAAAGTATTTAGAAGCTAGCACTTCGTTAACAGAGAGATCAGCAAAGCTTCGGCAGGCAGCTTCTTTAATTGAGTGCAATTTAAATCTTCTTGGGGCTACTGGGATAGAAGACAAATTGCAAGATGGTGTGCCTGAAGCCATAGAATCCCTCCGGCAAGCAGGAATCAAGATTTGGGTTCTTACAGGAGATAAGCAAGAGACTGCAATTTCAATAGGTCTGTCGTGCAGACTTCTGACACAAAATATGCACCAGGTGATCATAAATGGTACTTCGGAGCCTGATTGCAGGCAACTTTTGACCAAGGCAAAAGCCAGATATGGCATAAAATCCAGAAATTGCAGAAACGGATCCTTGAAGTTGAAGAAGAATTTTGATTATGAATATCTTGACACTCCCTGTGACATAAGGAACTCTAATGTCTTAATACCTGAAAATGGGCCACAAACTCATAGTTATGCTGGAGATTTCAGTGATATGTCAGAATTCTGTGGAGAGAAAATGTCAGGTCTGGATGATACTCCATTAGCACTAATCATTGATGGGAACAGTCTGGTGTACATTTTAGATAATGACCTTGAGCCAGAGGTGCGACTCTTTCTACAATAACATGGAGTTTATTTGTCATACATGTCTGGACATTTTAGAAACATGAAAATTATTTTCTAGGCTCGCATCGTGATCTGGTTTCTTTGTTATACTGGGGATGCAAGTGCATTGGGTTTTGCTTTAAAATCTGTTTGTTTAGAATGGTGCCAATACTATATAATCTTCTTTTTCTTGCAGTTGTTCGATTTGGCTATTTCTTGTAAAGTTGTGCTGTGCTGTCGTGTTGCTCCTCTGCAAAAAGCTGGAATAGTTGATTTGATCAAAAGCAGAACAAATGATATGACTCTGGCTATTGGTGATGGTGAGGTTTCTATGCAAAAAATATGCTGTTTTATTTGTGTTGCCAAATGCCAAGGGCTTTTAATGGATCTGCTTCTGTTTGGCTTTCAAACCACCTTGAGTGGTTGATTATTGCACACTTGTATTTACTGATCCATTTTACTGATGTCTACTCTTGAGCATCACTTGTTCTTTTGTTTATGGCTACTTTTACTTGAAATGTACCTTTTTTTTATTGTTTTTAAATAAAAAGTAGTCTGTTCTGTCTTTCCTCTACTAAAAGTGTTTTTAACAGGGGCAAATGATGTGTCAATGATTCAAATGGCGGATGTTGGTGTTGGGATATGTGGTCAGGAAGGCCGCCAGGCAGTGATGGCATCAGACTTTGCCATGGGGCAATTTCGTTTTTTGAAAAGATTGCTTCTTGTACATGGACACTGGAATTATCAGCGTATTGGCTATTTGATTTTGTACAACTTCTACAAGAATGCCGTATTTGTGCTGATGCTGTTCTGGTATGCATATTGACCTTACACTTTTTTTTTTTTGTTTCCTATCTGATATAGTATGCTTTTAGGTCGCGTTAAAAATGAGTGCTAAAAACAGATTGGATGGCCATGCTGTATTTTAGCTAGCAGTGGGGTGGGTTGGCTAAGGTTTTGAATCTGCTGGGTCTTTTCATATATTTCAGTAAAACAATTAATCATAAACACCATTCTTTCTAGAACATTTTTTGTGAAATCAGGGTGGGATCTGTTTTTCATAAAACTGATTTTTCAGTTTGTGTAATCTGTCAGGTTTTCCCCAAAAAAAAAGTTCATGGAAAGCAACCAAACACGTGATCCAATAAAACTCAATAATTTTAGGTTTTATTTAGCGAATTATACTAAATTTTGACTACCAAACTGCCTTAAGTTCCTAACCTATGTACTTTGCCATACATATCTGTAACCATTTCCATCCACTTGATTGATCATCCAGCCATAAAACTAGAACCCTTTGTCTTCCTATCTGACCTTGCTAACTAGTCAGCGATTGCTTTTGCTGCATAATGAATATAGCTTCGTCCTTGCTTATAAATAATTTGTCTTCCTTTAAAGCTGGTTACTGAGAAACTGCGGAAAAGGAATAATAATTGAGTTGGTCTCATCTGTTGCTTATTTGTCCAAGAAATGATGCTGATAAAGAAATGGAAGGAAATCTATCATCAAAGAAAAGAGAATTGTTTATTTTATAGGGTGTGAGAATTCCTCTCTCTCAGTTAGAGTTTTCAGATATTGTTTCGCTACTCTCTCGCAGGATCTCAACCTAGCCACGACCCAAATGACCTTAGATGCTAGAGAAATATTGATTTAATATATTTTAATTTGGAAGTGTTAAATCATGGAGCACAAAGCACTGCAGAAATTTTTGAAAATAGTATGATCTTGTTATTTTACTCAACTCATCTAAGCCTTTTCCTAACTACATGGGGTTGGCTACATGAATCTGCTTCCTCCACTCTGCTTTATTCAGGATTAAGTCGACATTCAAATTACAACTAGTTATATTTTTTTAATTATTTTTGTTCATATTAGTTTAGGTTTATCTCTACCTCTATCCTTATTATGGATTGTTAAAAGATCACTCTTTCTAACTGAAGCATATAAAGGTTCTCGTTGTATATGTCTAAACTACCATAATCGATTTTCTCTTATTTTATTTTCAATTGGGGTTACTCCTATCATTTCTCTTATATGTTTATTTCTAATTCTATCTTTTAAAGTTTTATTACATATCCATTTAACATGTGCATTTCTATTACACTTAATTTATTCACATGTTGTTTCAGTATTGCCTAACACTCATTTTCATATAGCATAGCTGGCCTAATAGTAGTTTTATAGAATTTTTCTTTTTAATTTTAATGTGATGCATCAATCATACAATACTTCCGAAGCACTTCTCCACTTAATCCATCTTACTTTTAACTCTATGATTAATATTTTCACCTTTTCACCTTCTTGCTAGATAATTGATTCCAAATACCTAAACTTTTCACTCCTTGATATCTCTTGGCTTGCAATATTCACTATATCTTCATTTGTATTTCTACTTCTACTAAAATTATATTTTATGTATTTAGTTTTACTTCTACTAATCTTAAAACCTTTTGATTCTAAAGCCTCTCTTCAAATCTCTAGCTTAGCATTTACTCTACATTTAGGTAGTGTTTGGTTCCCAAAAAGCTGTCCCTGAATAAGTGTACAGATAGCATTTAGCCAGAGGATAGCTGAGAGAATAACCACCTTTTTTAAATAACAACTTTGCCATCAAGGGATAGCTCTAGTTATTTCTAGGTTCCCTAGGAATAAGTTCAGAATTATCCCCTATAGTTATAGCTTTTGGGATAAAGGGGGATATCACCCCTTATCTCTTATTTCAAACACAGCTTTAGTTTCATCAATCAACACTATATAGGATGGAACACTATCTTATATCACATTTACTTCAGATTTAGTTTCATGATCTTGTTATACTTGTTTAGAGATATTTGTTGTCGTGGTAGTTAAAAATGCAATTGATGTTTATTATCTTATTGAAATAAATGACTGGCAACTATATCAATATTTCTGAACAGCATGAAATTTGCACATCCTACTGCAATTTGTCAAAACCTCTTAAAGTTACAAGTTTCAAGCTTTTAGACATATTTTATAATGTCTCACAATTCTATTCTACATTGTTCTGTCCTGATACAACTGAAAGGTGCCTAAGTCCCAGGAAAGGTGAACTTTCATATGCCTTGTGAAGGCAGTATATGGTATTTCAATTGTAACGGTTAGCTCAAGGGTTCATGGTTTATGAACTCATTTTGGGGACATAACTTGTGTCTTTTCTAGGATGTTGGAGATGTCCTCATCAGTGGCATTTCTTATGTCCTAAGTATTGATTTTTGAAGTCAGTCTGAGTTTCTTTTCTTTTCTTTTTTTTCAATGAAAGGTGATTTCTTAGGTGATCATCTAACCCTCGAGATTTGTGTGAAAGAGGCATATTTGAGTCCATAACAGAGGCATGAAATATCTATCCTATTGTAAGAAAAAGATGATGATTTTAATCTTATGCTATACTTAGGGTATCTAGACCTACTGGTTGACTACATTCTTCTTCCAATGAGATAAAAGCTGTGAAAAAAAAATCATTTTCTTGACACCACAAACCTAGAATCCCCCCCCCCCCCCCCAAAAAAAAAAAAAAAAAAATCCTAAGTCCAGTATCATAATGGCTCAGTGAGGTGCACTTTCATCTCAACTTGTAATTGAAAAAGTATTTGGCAATGTTTCTGTTATTTGGAGTCTGAAAAATCTTTTGTTATTAATTATTGTCTGTTATTATAGCAGTTCAAGTTGCAGAGCTTTGCCACATTCTTCCTGTGCTTAGTCTAATTACTATTTTGGCCTCTGATAGAAATTTTCCATTCAATTATGTTTTGATATGAAGTTGTACCTTTCCAATGCATTGCCTATCATGTTGAATACTGCACATTCATCCATGCAAAACATTTAATATCAGGAACCTTTAAAAATTCTGAGGCATCTCATTTCATTCTTGGAATGCTTCTTGTTATTCAACTCTTCATGACACGCTTTTCACCTGCAGGTATATTTTATGCACTGCATTTTCCACAACCTCTGCTTGACAGATTGGAGTAGCGTCTTTTACTCTGTCATCTATACATCTGTCCCTACAATAGTGGTTGGTATTCTGGACAAGGACTTGAGTCATAAGACACTCCTCCGTTATCCAAAACTTTATAGAGCAGGGCATAGACAGGAGAGCTATAATTTGCACCTCTTCTGGATCACAATGCTTGATACATTGTGGCAAAGTCTTGTTCTTTTCTATGTACCTCTCTTCACCTACACGAACAGTTCAGTTGACATATGGAGTATTGGAAGTTTGTGGACTATCTCAGTTGTTGTACTTGTGAATGTTCACTTGGCAATGGACATCCGACGTTGGGTATTCATAACTCATGTTGCTGTTTGGGGATCTATTATCATTACATATATGTGCATGGTGATATTAGACTCCATACCAATTTTCCCCAACTACTGGTAAGTTCTGTTGTCTTTTTATGGATATTAATCTATATATTAATGAACACATTTTCTTTTCAGCTCATGTATCATTTGTTATATCTAAATCTTTGGCAGGACAATATACCATCTAGCTTTTTCAAGTACTTACTGGCTCACGATTTTACTCATAACAATTTTGGCATTGCTTCCTCGCTTATTTTGCAAAGTGATCCATCAGACATTTTGGCCTTCAGACATTCAAATAGCTAGAGAAGCTGAAATATTGAGAAAGGTGCCTAACCAAGGGTTGAAGCCTGATTGTGACATCAGTTGACAAGCATGGTTATCTTGTTATGAATCTTGTTAATTTGTGGTCAGGCTTAAATCAGTACACAAAATGGCTTCCTCCATGGATCTTCTTGCTTGCGGCTTCTTGGTAAGAATATAGCCTTGCTTTTTTATTTTAGTTACTTTCTACAAAAATGGTGGTTCTTATATAGCTTCACTCCATTAGTCTTTCTACGAAGAAGAAGTAACAAATTGTACTTGATTTACAGTGTCAACAGGTAATTTTATTTATTATTTATTTTTGAAGATATCTAATGCTTGTGCTTCAATATCTTTTCCGGAATCTTGAGCCCCCGTGCCCACTTCTTAAGCTTTTCCTTACCAAAAGTGCTCCTAAAACATCTGCTTCCCTTCTCCTGCACCTGCTTCTGATTTTGACAACTAAGATGCTGTCTTATGCTATATTAACCGAAGAAGAAATACCTCAGATAGAAGATATCATAAACACCTATATAGATATAAATATCCAACTTGTGCTGTGGAAAATTTCAATTTTTAATAAGAGAATTGAAAGTTAAAAAACATTCATTCTCGGCTGTTCTAGCTGCTGCTCAAGAACCTATCAAGTGCTGCCACCATTGTTCTCAACACCCTCTGACTTAACCAGCCAATTTTTAAGAGATTGATTGTTCCTCGATCTTCTGTAGAATGAATATATAGAAGGAAGGTCTAATCAGCATGTTTTAGGGCTTTGTATAAACATTTCAGTAATGACATTCAAACAATAAGTTGTGCTGTTGGATTATAATTGCACTATTCGTGTTGAAGCAGGAGACAGGCACACACTTCTTGCTTATCTCTAGTACCATGACGGTGCTTATGCTCTTGTCATCATCCTGGAAGTACTTCACACTCATTAACTCATTGTCGCATATGCATGTTGTATATTTCCAGAGTTCACAGATCTTATGTGGATGTGTCTGACAGGCATGATTAGAGAGGAATACGTGTAGCTGTCATTAAAACCTGGAAGTGATTGTGCAATAGAAAGGGAATCAAATTTTGAGAGAGCAAGGCCTCCACGTACACTGACAGGACATACAGTTTTAAAATGACGAAAGGCTGATCAAAGGATATTCCATTGTTGTGCATAGATGAGGGCAAAATGATGCCCATGGATATCTCATTGACATGGTGAGGAAGCAGGTGGCAACGAGTACATAGTTTGTGAGAATATTACGCATTTTTTGCCTTTCACTCTCCCTACACACTTTTCTTTATATAATTGAGTTATATATTTACATTTTATTTGATAATTGAGATTTAACTATGGCAGTACCACCATTTTCATGGGACTCCATGTTCATACAAGATCTGGACATTATATATATGGATTTCATGGGATGGCAATTTCACTAAATATTTTTGCATTCATTGTCCCTCAAATTCATAATACCACTGTTGCTGCTGCTCTGAAGCCTGCTTGTAGAAGTTGGCTTGATGTTGCGTGGACACCTATTCACAAAAAGCATATGCCAAACCATAAAATGTCTCATTATTTGATATTCATGAATTCCATGGTGTCTCTTCTTTTGTAGGGGTAGAGCTAAAGTAGGAATGCTCAGCAGATGAGGGTTCATAAAGCTGACCTCTATTATCTGGCATGGGACCAGCTTCCAATGAAACTTATCAGTAATTGATTTGTTCCAATTCGAGGTATACAGGACTTTACATGAGGGAAAAATTGCAACATTTCATGGTAGGAGGATGAGAATTGATACTGAATACTGCCAAACAAATAATTTTTTTATAAAATATAAAATTATTTTTTTTCAATATAATTTAAGGTCCATTTTATCCTGCATACATGAAATCACTTGACTGGTGCATCAAATATTAAAATCTTTTAAATTATCCTTCTCTTTGTACTTAATTTATACTAACTTTGTTTTCTTTATATTTTATTATAATTTCAGAGATAAAAATAAATAAAGGAATGCTATTTTAGATTTTTGCAATAAAATATGGTTTAATATTAGTCAAAAAATAGTTTTAAGAAAAAGATTTATATTTAATAACTTAAAAAGTGGATATAATGTTAATTAAATAAAATTTTCTTAGTAGAAAGATTAATCAAATATGTATAAAGATTATAAAATTATATCAAGTAAGAGTTTAACTAGCTTAATAAATTAATGATTATGCATGTATATATTCAGAAAGAAAGAAGAAAGGTTAAAAATATAAGAATATAAGAAGTAGATTGTGGAATTTGAAATGAAAATAAATAAAATAAAACAGAATGAGAATGCATGCAAAGATTAACAGGATTTTTTTATACGAGGAACAAGCGTTCAGGACGTTAATCTTTTGCTCGGTTGCAGCTGCCCATCACAACCACCATAAGCAATTGACCTGTCCCGCAATACCGTGATTGGTGATCCTTTCTGCTAGATAATCCCGTGTATATGCAACTAATTTCACTAATATTGAAAGATAAAATACGGCAGAGTTTTTTTACCAATAGCTCGGTTGAAATTTTCGTTCGAAGAAGAATTTTCCAGTCATTTCTCGGAGGTCAGTTTTGGGCAAAGAATGCTTGGAACTTGCATATCAAGCAAAGGGAGAATTCGAATGTACTGGCAAACGTATGGACCATCTACCGCGAATGTACTGGCTGTTTGGAACATTACGGAATATACTTCTCCCAATTTACCTGGGGCATATGTTGGTCATGTGATCACTAACCGCTGCAGCATACTTTCACAGCGGCAACATGCTACGAGTCCTACAACTCCTGCATATAAGTTCTAGCTCAGTCAATAATAGTTTTATTTCAATCTCAATTTCATCCACAATTGGTATTGAACAGGCAATCACAAGGATCCCGAAGGACAGCATGCTTCCAAGTTCCAGCACACATCCATGAGCCAGTTCACCCATCCATGCAGTTCAAAGTTATGTTCCTAAGTTTTGGGTGTGCCACATCAAAGACTCAATACAAAGCAACCGATTTCCTGCAGGGCAGGGGAGGGAAGGGAAATACCAGAACTAAAAGTCATCGCGTGGTATACTTTAAGAAAATGAAGCAACATAGCCCACTGTTACAAATTACAAAATCATTAACTAAAACAGGCTGCCCCAACATGAACGGGTATTTTTAAGGCAGGCCCACAGCCTGTACAATCAAAAGCTTTAAGGCCATCAGAGGGATGATGATCCTTTTTGAGGGATCTGATGGTGCGCTTCCATCCGTGGTCAGTGGCAACCATAAGTCAACTTTCATCAGCATTGATTTCCTGAAAGTGGAGGAAGAAAAATATCAGAACTAAAATCACCATACAGTATATGTTACAGAAATGAACTGAATATAACCCCCTATATATATGTTTTTTTATAAAAAAGTATTAAAACAGGCTGCCCGCCTAAAGAATAAGTATTTTTAGGGCAGGCTATAAGTTGAATCTCACAACAGCCTGCACTCTAAGGCCATCAGTTGGCAGTGGCAACCAGATCAACTTTCATCTTTGAGCAATTGATTTCCTGGAGGGGAGGGGGAAAATATCAGAACTAAAATTAGTCAGGCATAGGGTACAAAAATGAAGTTAGATAACTGTTACAATTTTTCTTTGAAAAAAATGTTGTCCTAACAAGAATGAGCATTTTTAGGGCAGGCCATAAGTTGATTTTCACAACAGCCTGTACAATCATAACTCCTAAGGCCATCAGAAGAATGATCTTTTTAATGGATCATCTGATGGCGCAATTCCAATGGTGGACGGTGGCAACCTTAATAATATCAACTTTCAGCTTTGGGGAAAGCTACAGTCCTAGCAAGAGCAAAGCACATGATAAACATGGGCTTAACATAGAGTCTGCTCTAGATGATTGGTCAGTCCACAACCAACGATCAACTGTCACTCACTGCATTCTATATTGGGCTTAATATAGGCAACCACCTTGGTGCTTGGGCAATGAGGGCGTTTGATTGCAGAATAGCTGGGGGAATAAATCCCCAAACGGGGGGAAATCCTTGCCATTTGCCAATAGGGACTTATACCATCTGGGGTATCAGGCTATTCCACCATTTTGGTGGAATAAATTTATACCACAAAATAGGTTTGACCCTATTTCCTTCAATCACCCTCTTGCCTTGATCTACTCTATAAACAATCAAAAACGTGAGAAGAATATTTAATCTTTACAATAAAAAAAATACAAATTATCATGTAGTGCACCTTGTTCTCTTCTCCAATTCCTTCAAACAAACACCAATATAAGTTTATTCTGTGGAATAGGCCTATGCCTTCAACAGTACAAGGGATATCCCCCTTCTAAAATTTATTCCCCAACCAAACAACCTCTAAGTAAATTAGAGAGCTTAGGCAGTCTAGACTGCCAAGACTTACCCACGTTTTATGGCACCCATCAAAGTTGCAATTTCTTAAAGGGTGTGTGCCCATTGTTATACATTCATAAAAAGTATACGCATTTCTTCTTTATAAATGATAATGGATGTTAATGTCAAGACATATTAATCAGATAGGGTTTCAAAAAATAATATTAAAAACAAAAAATTTATTGTGATATAAGCAAATTCAAAAAGGTATCCGAACACAGCACCAGTCCTAAGATCCAGTATCCAGCAAGCTCGACAGACCAAGGAAGCTCCACAATCCCTGATTCTTTTAAGCTTTTAAGCAACATTTATATATGTTGCAAAATTTTCTTGTTTTTGATGATAGATATATGTTCATGTGCAGAATGCAGAAGACTTTGCACTTATAGGTGTACTTAATTCTTAACATGCACCCAACATGCTAATCGCATATAATGACATTTTTTTAATATAAAAAAGTGCGAAATTCAATATTATCAAAAAAGCCAGAAGAATTGAATGATGATTTATTGTTATATTAAGTTACCTGGCAAGCATCTTTGCCATTAGTTAGGTCCATCCCCGGGTTTTCTATAACCTCTCACACTGGACCTCTATAACAACCCTATCAGAAAGATGAACCCAATTATACAGAACAAGCTTGTTTAAAAAGGAACTAAGATCAGAAAAGGCAGAATCTCTCTACGGTCAGGATCAGGCCCATCCAAAGTAACTCTTGATAGATACAGTTTTCAGATATTGCAAGAATTCTCGAAATGAAACCAAAACAAGAAAATGACAGTAGAAAACCATATAAATAACAGAGATGATTCTAATTGCATTGAAAGAAAAAGTTAATCTGAAACAATTTTCACAGGCTACCCTGGAATGAATTTCCAATGCATTCTCTTGATTTTGGGGCCCTGAAAGGTTTTCATATACATGGATCTATATATGTTTTCCACCAAGAAAAAAGCTGGTAGAGAAATTTAACTTAACATACCCAAAATTTCCTCTTATTCTAATTGGGGAAGCAACTCATACGTATCGGGATATGACCCTTTGAGATCAATGGTTATTGTTAAATTTTAGAGTTTTAATTGATAGGGCCTAAGAGCATACATGGTGTTTATTACAATGATGAACCATATCTCATCTTGTGCACACACAAAGTCACCAAACAATAGCATGCTTGGAATAGGCCTATTCAGCTATAGGTGGTGGTCCCGATTTGAGACCATCCAACCAAATCACCTAGAGGATATTCTTAGCATGGGCACCATCCACATACCATACCTTGGACACCAAAAACGCCACAAAATATTTTAAATTCTAGAACATAATCATATCAGAAAACTTTGAGATAATGTGAGGAAAATATACTGTTCTTGACACAACAGTACTCAGGGAAGAGATTTACATAAGAGCGATGATGCCTCATACCACAGGCATTTAAGACCTGGTGAAGAAATTCTTTTTCTAAGATAAATATCTAACCATAATTTTAACTCCCTTAGAGTCTAAAGATTGCAAGCTCCAGAGCTGTGCGCAAGAACGAAGGCTAATTGGTGCATAAGGGAGCATGCACAAGTTCTACATGGGTTTACGTAAAGTAATCTGCCAAGATCATAACTAGAACTCATAGTGTCCTTGTATAGGAGTTTTACAATCAATAATATAAGTTTTTCTTTATGAGAATAATAACAGGAACACCATTAAACACAACTCCTCGGTACAAGGTGTTTGCACACAGACATTCAGATACACCAAAAAGGGTTGCCCATTTGAATCCAAGTCGCATTGGCAATAATATTAATAGGCTATATTGTAGGTAAAACCAATGCAAAAAATATGGTCAATTGTGAAATAAATATCATGGCTATAAAATTTTCATCACTCCATTGTTATTGGACAATGCAAATCAATAGAATTTTCGTAAACTCTAATTCTACATATTTATAATTATTCATTACTTCAGTGTTCTTTATGTAAATAAAGGAAGAAAATAACATAACATAGCAGAATCCACAAAACCAGAATCTCGACGCAGGAAAAGACCTGTCACTCCCGTTTATCCTCCTCAAGGTCTTCTCCCATCCCAAATACATGATCCGTAGTTTTCCTGTTTACCATGTCTCCAATTCCCTTGGCACCACTTCCTGTGAGTGGAACTCCCTCCTCATCAAAGTCATCACCTGTATCCTCTGAATATGCATATCTGCAGAGATAATACAAAATGTGTAAAAAGATATGAATGTGGAAATCTAAATCACCATTACTTCTTTATTCTATCATATCACCATGAACAAAGACAGCCTTTGATCTTAACCACTGTGCTGATCCTGATTGGATGTGACAATTAAGCTCTCGTCATGCAAGATTCACAAACCAACTTCTGGCAATAGGTTTTGGGTACTGGGTACGTTGGTAAATAGGAGCATGACTAAGATTTTATCTGCATATGATCAACACAATCACCTATATGGTATCTACAAGCACCGTCTGCAATGAAATCAGAGATCTGAAATGACAATATCACAACGCAAAGACTTGGACAGGTGATAATCCAAAGCCCTGGGTGGATATTTGATGCACAACGTCCTCCATTTCTTATAGCTTACTGGAACTAAGTTGGCTAATCAAATATTAATGCAAGTATGCATAAGTAAGTTCAGCAATAGCGCTAGCAGCAACACCAATAAAGCCTTAATCCCAAACATCCCAAATTAGTTAGGGCCAGCTACAGGAATCCTTTTTCTCCATTCTATTCAACTTAGAGAAATTTAAATCCATAAGTAACTTCCCAATACTTAAGGCTAGTCTGAAAATACCCCATTGTCAAGACAAGGAACCAAATTCCAAATTCACAAATGAGAAAATTTACCTCACACAATTATCAAAATTAATAAAGAAAGTGCATGCTTGCCTGTATGCCAGCTCTAACAAGATGACCATATCATGGTACAAGAAAGAATGCAGCCATATCATGCTAACATTACAAAATTCAAGGGGGTACATCACAGAATGTATAGAAAAGATTGAAACCAAGTAAGAAAGTATAATAGTAGCAAAAGCTTGTCTGTGCACAAAAATGATGAGCGGAAATGTAGAATTTCCATAATATGTTGGGGAAATAAAACCAAAGAATGATGATTTTGGTGACGTACAGTTTTGGGTAAGGTAAGGTAGAGTGGGTTTTTGAGAGAAGAGGATGGACTCCACCACAACAAAACCTTAAATGAATATAACTCTAACTTTATGATAGGTAAAGCATGTTCATAATTTTAATGTTAGATTTAACACATCCTGATAAACCTGAATTTTGAATTATTGGCATGTTCACTCCAAATCATAATCTTGAGGGCAAAAGAAATGTTTTCTCATACATAATTATAGTGATCATGTGCTTTTCAAATAATTCCCTCAACTAGTGGAAGCTTTGATTGGAATGACCTACAGAATATAGAATCTCATTCTCAAATCTTAGACCAAGATCTTTACTTACCAGACTAAAATAAAAACTTTATTTTGAAAGACAAGAATTTACTGTATATATATAAAAAGAAGCAAAGATTAAGAGATTACCCAGTTGGGTTTTGTGATGGGGCCCAGAGGATGCAGATAACAGCAAGAAGTACATAGGAGAGGACATTCCAAAAAGCTGGGATAATCCAAGCCCTTTGCCAAAGCTCACTCAATGGATCCATTGCATTGAAATATAACTGCATTCTCACAAATCCAGAAAAGTAGATATTTATAACTCAGCACCATATATAGCAGTGTTTGTGCTACAGTTCATAGCACTGATAATCTGACTGTTAAACTGTTCATGTGTTTATGACACCAAATAAAATTTGTAAGATCACCCATAAAGTAAGACATCAGCTTGCTATTTACGCTTTTGATTCGTGATTCCAAAAATTCGGATGCCAACTACATAGGATGACTTTGAAGAATCAACAGTCTGTGCTCTGTTCCTTAGTTATACTCCATTCATTGATTCACTGGTACACATCCAGGTGCACACACAAACATTCGTATGAACCAGATTTTTTTCCCCTTTTTCTAGTGTTGAGTATTTCTGACCTTTCCTGACTGATGAAAAACATAGTAAGAAGGAAATACCTCATAGCCAATCCAGGCGATAGAGAGAAGAACAGATATTGCCAAGGAGTTTGTGAACTTCCGATAGAGCTCAAGCTTGGCCATACTTCTCCGCAACTGAAGCAACAATTACATAGAACATGAGTTTGTTGATTACAGGTAAATACCACATGAAAATTTATAAAATAACTAGTTTGACAAGCCTCCTTTTCTCATAAATGTTCAGAGAAAAGTGAAAGATACTATGCATTTTAAGTTGTTCAAGGGGCATCACATTAATTGCAAGTAACTAGTGACACCATCTGTAGTGTAGCATATAGCTTCTTTCAAATATGTATGTATGTAATGTAATGTATATATGTATATGTATATGTCTGTATGTATGTAAAGCTAAAAAGGTTCACTGCTTTTATGCCAGACTAATATATGAAATGATTTTTTAATATCCTATTGAAATAAATATCCTATTGAAATAAATATCATAGACAACATTAACAGCATCCATAAATAAGGGTATGTGGAAATCATGGAATTCATAAACATGTTTCTTAAGATAAAATCCATGCACATCTTGGTCCACCAGCCACAGAACGTTTTGTTTACGCACTTAAATTGCTCTTTACATGACGATGCAGATATGTCTAGGAATCACCCATTATGCGATAGTATCCCATGTGTAATATTGAGTTAGTCTGCTTGCAGAATTTTAAGGCAATGTATGTGTTTGCTCGATCAATTGATATGCACCATGCTAATGGCCAATTTTATGAAAATATGATAAGAACCTAACAATGGATGTTCTCTTGGGAGGATTAATTAACATAATTCAATCTATAGGACTTTCAAGACCCATTAACTCTTTTGATTTCTAAATTGCCTGGAATAAGCATATTTGACCAAATAACTTTTTTTTTTTTGGGGCACATTACTAAAGTTGGAACAAGAAAAGGCATTTTGAAGAGAATAACAGAGCTGAAAAGCACTTTAAGGTGCCCACTACGTATATGCCTATGCAATGCATGGGCACTGGTCCCGTACTTGGGAAAAAAAAAGAAACGAGCACTAAAATGTAAACATCAATTCTCCACCATAAGTTCACACATGACGAATGATCAAATGATATTGAAATCAAATCAATGTGCAGTTGACAATTGCAGAATATGGATAAAACATGTCCAAATAAATATGCAACATAGAACCAAAATGAAAGCTTAAGAAGAGCACAGCGAGAGCTGCTACCATCCCCACATAACAGAGCAAATTGACGATAGATCTAATCAAAAGCCTTGATTCTTTTCTTCTAAAAGAGAAATTTTTGCGATATGTCTTTCCCAAATCCCTAATACAACTATCATTTTGTTCCTTTAGCAAGCAAACAATCTTTCTGCACCTCATACACCATAATTCTATCATATTTCCATTGTTTGTAGGAAGTTTCATGTTTCAAATTTCATTATTTCTTGAAATGAACAGGTCAGATTCCATGGTTCCGTGGTGATTTTACATAACCAAACTGGCACGAAAAGACACCAGCTGTTAGATCCTAAATTGGAACCATATTCAAAACCAAATCTCAACTCAACAGAAAATCATGTAGCTGAGGATTGAAATCAATAAATAGAACAACTGAAGAGCCTGTGTGATGCACTGAGAGAGAAAGATAAATATATGAGTGCATGTAGTTGGAAAAAGGCTTAGATAAGTTGAGTTGAGTATATATGAGTGCATGCAAACACACATGTTTGCGCATACGCTTGTCCATATGCCTATTTCTTTCTTTCTTTGCCATGTTACTAAGTACTAAATGTAGCATAAGTTACAATATCATTGTTTAACAAATGAAACATTGTACCATCTAATCTGAAAAGTTCTATAATTTCAACTAAATTTTAAGGCAAGTTAAAGTATGCATTCATTCATGCTTTTACATCATAACCATGAAGTAAAAGTTTTTACCTGAAGCTTTTCTAGAGTTTTCGATAGAGATGAAAAAATCCAGAAAATGAAGGTTGCATCCAAGAGAGCCACAGGAAGCACTAGAAACAGTCTTGCTTTTCCAGCAAAGTCATTAATATTTCCCAAATGTTCAACAAGCTCAAGTGCCTCTGAAGCAACAAAATATATTATGCCAAGAAAAGCGACCTTGAAAGTTATCCCGCCCAATGTTGGTCGCACAACACCATAGCCCATTGAAACTACTAAAAGAAGAAGGCGAGACAAAGTCTTTTTGACAGCAGTAAAACTGACTGCCCATAGGGTTATGCCCATAGGCCTGGTTCCAGTAGAATTAAAGTTTGCATACTCGAAATACCAGAAAGCCATTTCACACATGCCCAGAGCAATTACAGCTGTGATATGGTAGTGAAGCTGCAATATATCTTTCCAAAATCTCGTAAATTTGAGAAACCAGAAAAGTCCAAGCAAAAGATATGCCAACGACATGAAACCATAAAATGTCATTAATGGTGCCATTTTTCCAGGAAGATAGCCTTGTAGATTTCTCCAAACAGTTCTACCTTTGATTACAGTGCCCTTAAGTAGTGGATCACAAAACATAAAGTAAAGGTAGTACATTCCAGTGCTGTTTATGAAAACAGTTTGAGTCATCATGTTTGTCTCTTCATTGGTCCCAACAAAAGATGTCTGAATTCGTTTTGGCAACTCTGGGTTTTCTGGATTTGGATGAATAATTACTTCCCCTGGTTCACAAGATTTCTCTTTGTGTAGATCAGTAGTGCAGCATATAACATCAGAGTTAAAATATGTACCACCAATCTTATCCCTGTCTTGAATTTCAACAATTATAGCTTCCACCAACCCAGTATTTTGTTGCATATCATGATGCCGTGATGCTGACTCCTTTGTCCGCCGGAAAGTTACAGATTCAAACCTGGAATAAGAATTCCATAAAAGAAAAGAAAGAAAGAGTATAAGGTCGTGTTAAGAAGCTGATAAACTTTTCAAATGACAGTTAAATTTCTGTTAACAGCATGAGTTGATTCACAGAATATACAAACAAATTTTCAGAAAGGTGTTGTTCCTACATTGCATCAAGCATTCTTCACTCAATAACATCATAATGCATCATCACAAACTCTCTACATTGTCTATAAATTGGAATAAATACCAGTATTTCTATAAGGTGTCTTCTAGTTTGGGATTAAGGCTTTGTTGTGGTTATCATATTTCGACAAAGTGTCTTGCATCCAAGAAGCAGAATACCGCATCACAAGATAATGTCCACACAGATAATCAAACCAACAATTTTAATATTTAAAGGCAATCATTCCAGTACCCACAGCAAATTGCTTCACGATAAAATTAAAGGTACAGAAACAAATAAAGAACGATATGTTTTTTTCACATTTAATAAATCACCAGACATCTATGAATGAAAAAAAAAAAAAAAGTTCTTAACATACAGCAAAAGCATGTTATCTATGCCCTTAACTTAGTTAGGTTTATATATTATTCAGCATACTTGAAGCAGACAACAAACTAATAACAAGAGAAACATATAGCACGGCAAAGAAAGCCCAAAATCAAACTTTATCCCAGCAAAATCCTGTAGATAACAAGTACAAACCAAAACAACGACCGCATGCTTTTCATCACCAACAAATTTTATAAAATGTAAGCAGTAATCGAAACCTTATTTCCCACACATTCATTTTGGAAAAAAACTGAGATCCTTAACATAAATGAAACGCTTGTACAATTAATATATACATATATATTGTGCTTGAGAAAGAACTCTAAGAAAGAAAACACACTAATTGCAGGATTTCAGATATGAATTTCTCGAGCTTCGAATAACCAGAACAAATACAAGAGCAGCCAAATATCAACCAAATTAGAGCATATCGAGCACAGCATAGTTTAATCGAACCAACAGGGAAAAAGACAGTAGCTTCGGTAAAGGGGGGAGAGATCACCGGATGAAGGATTTGCCATCGGAGTTGCGGGAGGCGTAGAGACCCTCGCTGCCGCCGTGGAAAAAGAAGGAATTGGACCGGGGAGAGAAGGTTTCGTTGGAGTACTCGTGGATCGAGGCGAGGCATGGAATGGGACGGTGGCGAGGAGAAGAAATCCTAAGAAAAACCCTAGATCGGGAAAGAGAAGGAGAAGCTCTCGGCGAAGCATCTCTCTAACCCTCTCTCCAATTTTCCTCTCTATTTGTCTGAAACCACCGTCGGCGAGAAAACATGGGAAAATTTTTTGTGGAGCACTGGATCGCAAACCAGATTGCGGCGAGAAACGGGAGTGCGCGTCGAAACTCGAAAGTACGAGAGTTCCGGGGTCAAAATAATAATAATGAAAACGCCTTCCACCGGTGGATTAGGTCCCATCGCAAGTCGAAGAAGCACTGCGCCACCATCGCATTATATATATATATCTTTAATCTTCGGGATATTTACAATTTAAATTAAAACCAATAGTTTGAGTACTTTCAACTTAAATCCTTGTTAATGAAATATTAGAACGGACCTGTAGCTCATAACCCTATTACGTTTGAAACCTTTCGTGCATGCTAAAAGAAAAGCAATTATCCATCCTGTGAGAGAAGGGCATATTTTTATGTTTTGCCTTCAGTTCACTGCTATCCATCCCGGTTGAGTGCTTCGTCTGGTTGTTATATATATATATATATATATCATGATCACACCATTCTAATTCGAGTCAAGTTCAATAAATTCAAAAATAAAATTTAATGAATAGCAATAAAATAATGATCCATTGTTTTTATATTTAAAAGCTAAAATGATGGATCATCGAAGTAGCAATTCAATCAGTCATAAAATGAATGCTTCGTCTGATTTGAGCTGAGAATTGAAGCGTTGATTGGAAAGGAAATGATAGATAGCAGTGACTTAATGGATGATGCCACGATACTTCGGCAAGAAAAAAGGACTCAGCTAAGAATCTCTTAAGCGTCCTCAAACTCAGTCTAAATTTTTTTTATTAATTAAAATATTAGATAATACCTTTATTCTTATAATAATAATAATTTTTTAAAATAATATTAATTATTTTATAATAAAATTATTGTTATTATTATTATTATTTAAGCTTATAGACTTGGAGGTGCTCATGAATTATTCCTTTGTTTGATTCTCCTACGTACACCATGACAAACAAGTTGTGCCAAGACTTTTTGCAATTTGAATAAATTATAAAATTATATTAAAATGTACTGCATGATAGAAAAGTGGCTTATTATTTTTTGATGGCATTAATTATTATAAACATTTTGTTTGTGATAAAAAATTTATAACTTATAGTAGAAAAACTCTGAGTGGTGTTATTGTGCAATGTTCGGTATTCACTCTTTATGATGTTTGATCACGGAGTTAATGCATTATCATATTCTTGTATGATAAATTTGTAATTTTTTTATTTTTTTGCTCAGTTCAATAATTAAACTATGTTTCAATGCAGTACCAATATGACAAGCAATTTACTTTGTTTTATAGTTGAACAATGATTTAATTTAATTTTTTTTTTGGCTCAATTTAGTTATCAAGTAATGATTGAATATAATAATAATATGACACGATCATTACTTTGTTCAATGGTTGAACATCAATTTTATGCTTATCGGTCAAAAATATGATAAGTACACCATAATTAATATTATAGTAAGAATGAAACAAATACATTGCTTAACACATTATAACTAAATAGAATTTTAAAAACATCTCAACTTAAGTAATGAAATATAAGGATTTGATAACAAAATAAGGACATATCATCTCAAGTAGTCTTAAACACTTTTTTTCTCGATCTAATCGATATGACTTATAAAGTGAAAATCTAAAAGGTTTGGTGCAAACATAAAAATAGTTGCAATTATAAATCTCTATGTAATACTCGTAAAGATTTTAAGAAAAAGAATATGGCTCATAACTTATGCTTTGCCTAATGAAGTTTGAGAGAAGCATCCTAAGCATAGAATCTTAAGCATTACCATATAATAAATATTTTTGAAATCCCAAACACACCATGAATGGTGAAGTCTCAAAAGCATTTCATGTCTATTCCAAACTGTCAATTATATAACATAAATCATCAACTATCAAGTACGTTACATAACATAAATCTCATATTGCCAAGTGACAATTACATAATATGAATAATTCACTACTAAGTACATAAAATAATAAAAATCTGACATTGATAAGTATCAACTATATAACATATATAGTCCACTACCAAATACATAACATAATACAAAATAGTCCGCTGCCAAGTGTCAATTACGTAAATCTTGCTGCTGCTCACACAAAAGTATAATTACATAATATCAATAATATTGAATATTTTAAGCCATATATGTTAAGTACATATTGAATCAATTCAAGCAGCTAGCATACTATCAAGTACATCCGCTAAGTATACTACACAAAAAAAAGCACAAAAAAGAGCATAACACAAAAGAACCACTATCCATAAATTATACAAAATATCATAAAGCAAGTTCTAATACAACCACACAAAAAACATAATAGGGTTCAACTTTTATCTTGCTCAAGTTCCACTTGTACAGCTAGTGCCATTCCCTTTTTAGGATTTGGTGTCTCCTTTTTTATTTAGTCCAATACCATTTCATTATTGGATCACTCTAATAGTTGCCACTATACTAGTCCTTCTTAAAACTGTTCCAAGCTCATTAATGCTAATACCTCTGTTAGCCCATTATGATGTAGCCTACATGCAAGTAAAATATGAAAATAGATTAGTACTTCAAAGTAATACCTAACCGAAATGTAGGTTATGAAAATGATTGCTGCCAAATAAGCATTTGAGAGAAACAATACCTTTGTTTGACTATGGGCACCAGCAACCGTTTTGAACCTTATAAATATCTTAATCTTCTTCTTTACTAGTAATAAGTCTCACAAAATCAACATGCAAGACATTAACCTAGAAACACTTTAAGGCCTTCACATGTACCATGGTAATAAGAGAGGGGATGCCTATAGGTAATTTTGATCTTTTCTGACAAACCTTTTACACTTAACTAATTCCTTGCATGTCCTCTAACTATGGTCATAAAAACCACATTTCCTACATCTCAAACTTGTTTTTTTTTTTTTTAATTCGTGTGAGTTTTGTGACTTTACAAGGTCCTTAATTTTTTTTTGCCTTTTAGGCTTATCATAAGGGCTTTTCAGAATTGAAGGTAGAATAGGATCTAGGCTTGTTTTAGGGCACATGTCTTAGCCACTTAGGAGATTTAGAAGATACGAGTATATACACAAGTAGGTTTCAATATGATATGTTTTATCAATAGAATTTTTTAGCCTCTATTTTTGATAAAAGATTAATATCACTACATGCACACAAGATATCACAGATGTGTCTCGTTTTAGCATGTGCAAGTCCTCTTAAATAGGTCAACCATAATTCTAGCTTTTTTACATGCAACCTCAAACCCGTCAACCTTCAACCAAGTTGGTATTCAACCCTTAGATGTATTTTTTTATTTTCTTAATTTTTTTTATATTTTAAGGCATATATCTCCTTTATACTTTATTGTATTATCTCTATTCTCATAAAATATAACAATTAGGTTATTTTTATTTATCTCTAGCATTGTTGGGATTGGCTAGTTATTAGCCTTTACTTTAGAAGCATCAAATGACTCACTTATATTATTTAGAAGTCTGTCATACTTGTGTATAGAGTTAAATGCTTGTCTACTTCAATAAGCTCGATCCAAACCCATCAACTAATTAGACACCCTTGCATTCACAAACTCTATCATTTTCATATTTATTTCCTAATCAACATAAGTGGTTATCCTAGCTGTGACTTATATTTTATTTTTAGCCACTTCTCTTTAAATTTCTTTTTAAAGTTGGCATATAAGTGCCTTAAACAAAACCTATAATGTATCTCAGGACAAATGATAGCAATGTTTGGAGTCAACTCCTACAATATATAAGTAAAGGCATCATCATTTACAATATATAATAACTTAAAATTAAAGTATTAGAAAAAGTTAGTGCATCCATGTTTGTTAATGGAACCTATGTTTTCAAGCAAGTTTATAAGAAACCAAATCCAACCATCCTTACATTCAAGCTCCACAGTAGCATATAAAAAAGAATACATTATTTTCATATACTCAATAATTAAAATTTGACTGTGCTCATATCTTTTAAGATGGCAACCATCAAGACCAATTAACCCTCTATAAAAATCTATTTTGTAGAGGCTCAAGTATAGGTAGATTTTCTAAAACATTGATTCCACTGTTAGAGATAACCTATTAACTTGAATAATTGCAACTATGCCTTCATTTATTTTCCTTAACTCTACATAGTAATCCCATAATTTAGAATACTACTCACCTAAACTCCATAATATCTCATTCATTGTCTTTTGATTTCCTCCATATCATTTCATTTTGAAGACACCAATAATATAATCATGCCTCACTCTATTTTTAATCTCTCATGACTTCCAAAAAAGAGTGGCCCTAAATTTATTCAAAATGTAACTAATCTATTAGAGTACATTTTTACACAACTATAAATATGGATCAATGTCTTAAGCTATAGTATATTTTCACTAGTCATTCCAAAAGTATAAACCTTCCATTCACTACCTTTTGCATACTTTGCTTGGACTTTTCACTCCACTCTTACTGTGTTTTATATCATGGCCATCAATAATAAAATACTCTATTATTGCATTCTTAAACTCTTCTGTACTACCAAATAGTATCTTCAATATCAACTTCATCTTCTTCATATCTATTTCTAGTCTAAACTTAAGAAAATGATGAGGCCCTTCATTATCACATTTTTCATCATATTATATTTCTAGAATAGGAAGTAAATATATTTGATTCTGATTCATAGGGATTGTTACATATTGCATTTCTAGAATAGGAATTAGACTGCATTTCTATAATAGAAAGTAAATATATTTGATTATAATTTATAAGGATTTGATGTAATTAGTTTTCTTCCTAACATAGAATTTGTAGCTTATATATATACCTAAAAGATTGATGAATAAAAATATACAGAAATTACTTTTTTTATTTTCTTTTTCAGAGTTCTAGTTGTATTTCATGGTATCAGAGCTTTTGGATTTATAACTCTGAAAGATATAAACAGTGGGGTTTTAGGGGTCACTGAACAACAAAATAGATATCTTCTTAAAATTATCAAAGCTTTGTTATTTCAAATGTAAGTCTCTAAATAATTTTGGGCTGATGCAGTTTTTACAGCCTATTTTTTGATTAATCGTATGCTTTCCTCTATTTCTTTTGGTGAGACTTTCTTTAATATCATCTTTCCTAATAAGTCATTATTTTCTATTGAACCTAGAATATTTGATTGTACATATTTTATTCGGCATGTTTGACCTCAAGTTACGAAACTTGATCCTAAATCTTTAAAGTGTATCTTTCTTGATTATTCTCATGAACAAAATAATATAGATGTTAGTGTCTCAATCTTAACAGGTACCTTGTATCAGCTGATGTTACCTTTCTTGAACAAATACTATTTGCTTCATCTTTAGGTTCTATCAGGAAGAGGAAGATGGTTTACTAATCTATACTATTACATCACCTAATTATGATCTTCTTCCCTCTAAACCTTCAATTTTTGATCTGGTTCCTATTCCTACACCTTCTACTCCATGTCCTGTGCCAGTTACTTTAACATCGGATTTAGTTCCTAGTTCTAGTGATGATCTTCCTATTGTCCTTTGCAAAGATAAACATCAATGTACTTATTCAGTATCATCTTTTGTGTCATATAACCATTTGTCACATCCTCTTGTTCTTTTATTACATATATTGATTATGTCACTATTCCTAAGACTGTTCATGAAGCTCTATCTTATCTTGGATGGCATAATGCTATGATTGAGAAGATGAATACTTTATATGACAATGGTACTTAGACTTTGGTATAGTTACCTACAGATAAAAAGGCTATTAGATATAAATGGGTGTTTACAGTTAAAGTCAATCCTGATGGGTCTATTGCTAGATTAAAAGCTCGATGGGTTGCTAAGGGATATGCTCAAACGTATGAAGTTAATCATTCTGACACCTTTTCTTCTGTTGCTAAACTTACTTCTGTCCAATTATCTATTTCTATGGCAGTCATATATAATTAGCCTCTGCATCAGTTAGACATTAAGAATGCATCCTTTATGGTGATCTTTAGGAGAAAGTTTATATGGAGTAACCACATGATTTTGTTGCTCAAGGGGAGTATAAGAAGTGTGTCATCTTCGCAAATCCTTGTATGGCTTGAAACAAAGTCCTCGAGTCTAGTTTGGAAAGTTTAGTAGGCTATTGAAAAGTTTGGTATGAAGAAGAGTAAGTCCGATCATTCTGTTTTCTACAAGTAGTCTGCAACTGGTATCATCTTATTAGTTGTCTATGTTGATGACATTGTTATTATTAGAAGTGATACTGGTGTATTCCATCTTTCAAATCTTTTCTTCACAGTCAATTTCACACAAAGGATTTAGGAACACTAAAGTATTTCTTGGATGTTGAGGTGACAAGAAGTAAGAAATTGATCTTCTTATCTCAAAGAAAGTATGTGCTTGACTTGTTGTCTGAAATAGAAAAATTGAAGGCTAAACCATGCAGTACTCCAATGGTTCCTAATTTGCAGCTTACAAAAGATGGTGAGTTGTTTGAAGATCCTGAAAGATACAAAAGATTGGTTGAAAAGTTGAACTATCTTACTGTAACTCATCCAGATATTGCCTATTCAGTTAGTGTGGTAAGTCAATATATGTCTTTTCCAATTATCGATATTGGAGAGCTGTAGAATAAATTTTATGCTAATTAAAAGGAGCTCCTAAGAGAAGAATCCTGTATGGCAATCATGGTCATACTAGGATTAAATATTTTTCAGATGCTGACTGGGCAGGATCTAAAGAAGATTGAAGATCTACTTCAAGCTATTGTGTATTTGTTGGAGAAAATTTGATTTCATGGAAATGAAAGAAGTAAAATGTGGTTTCACATTAATGCAGAATCAGAATATAGGGCTATGGCTAAGTTTGTGTATGAAATAATATGGATATATCAGCTCCTCGCTGAAGCGAGCCTCAAGATTTCAATACAAGCTAAGTTATGGTGTGACAACCAAGCTGCATTTCATATTGCATCTAATCCAGCTAAGTCATGGTAAGTCAATATATGTCTTCTCCAATTATCGATCATTGGAGAGCTATATAATAAATTTTATGCTAATTAAAAGGAGCTCCTAAGAGAAGAATCTGTATGGCAATCATGGTCACACTAGGATTAAATGTTTTTCAGATGTTGACTGGGCATGATCTAAAGAAGATTGAAGATCTTCTTCAAGCTATTATGTATTTATTGGAGAAAATTTGGTTTCATGAAAATGTAAGAAGTAAAATGTGGTTTCACGTTCAAGTGCAAATCAGAATATAGGGCTATAGCTAAGTTTGTGTGCGAAATAATATGGATATATCAGCTCCTGCTGAAGTGAGCCTCAAGATTTCAATACCAGCTAAGTTATGGTGTGACAATCAAGCTGCATTTCATATTGCATCTAATCCAGTTTTTTATAAACAAACTAAGCATATTGAGATTGATTATCACTTTGTTCGTGAGAAAATTCAATAAAGTTTGATTTCTACAAGATATATAAAAACAGGAGACCAATTGGGAGATATCTTCACAAAGGCTCTAAATGGAGTTTAGATTGATTATTTTTTATAGCAAGCTCGACATGATAAACATTTATGCTTCAGCTTAAGGGGGAGTGTTACATATTATATTTCTAGAATAGAAAGTAAATATATTTGATTCTAATTCATAGGGATTGTTATAAATTGCATTTCTAGAATAGGAAGTATACTGCATTTCTATAATAGGAAGTAAATATATTTGATTCTGATTTATAGGGATTTGATATAATTAGTTTTTCTTCCTAACATGGGATTTGTAGCTATATATATACCTAAAAGATTGATGAATAAAAATACACATAAATTACTTTTTTCTTCATAATTTTTAGAGTTCTAGTTGTGTTTCATCATAAAAAAAAAGTGAACGATAAGCTACTCTAATTTTAAATTTTTTGAGAGGCTGTCACTAGTCTAGTCCTAAATCTTCTCTCTATATTCTTCTTATTTTGTCCTTTTATATTTTAGTATCAATATCTCATCATACATAACATCAACCAAGCCATTACTCTCACTTATTCATCCACATAATCATTATTCCCTTTATTATCTATATTAGAATTATCAATGTGACATTCATTATGCTCTACATGCCTGCATTATCATAATGCGATTCTTTACAATGTCAACATTTAAACCCTCATTTGCTTCATGATTCATGCTTATTAGTTGAGATTTAATAGCCTTTGGACCAAAGTAGAAATAAACCCCTAAGTATATCCATCGAGGAAGGCTCAGTGCTAAATACATGCTTAATAATTATCCTAACATTTTCATGCTTATGATTCCTCAAACAATCAACTATATCCAACATCTTTATATTACACATATATATATATATATAGCAATCTTTCCTTCAACATAATTTTTTGTTGAGTTGTCAATAAAGAACCCACAACAATGAATGAGGATAAATAATTACATATCCCACATCTCAGCATCAAAATCGAATAATAATACTTATCTAAATAGAATAATATTATTTATCAAAACATAATAAGAAGAACTTTAAGTTTATACACCAGGAAAATTTGACAAAAAGATCTACTGAACTGGATAGCAAGGGGCAACCAATTATTTTAAAAATAAAATATAATACAATTAAGCAACATATGATGGTAAAGAAATTGTAAGGCAATTAATTAGGTAACATTTGGAACTCAACTAAAGAACTAAAGATGCATAGTTTTATAATAAATTTTTACTTTATCTCAGTTAATTTTTGTTATTAAACTAGAATTTATTGGAAACATGGATTAATTGGAGATCCCATCAATGTTATGAAGCATTAAAATTGTTAAGTTATTATATATTCTTGATTGAGTTAAACATCTTAAAATGTAGTGAAAGGATATCATCAAAAACATCCAAATGTAATCTAACTAACAATAAATAATTTACCACTAAAATGCTTCAAAAGAACTATATAATAGGACATAATCCATTCATAACAAAGCAAGAAGTGGCAATATTTTATAGTTGATCATTAGAACATTCAATTATTTCCCTATCTAAGTGATGTACTTATCATTTGCTTTCTCAAAAATGTCTTCAAAAACTTTTTGCTCTCATTCAATATGTATATATCTCTTGTTACCTAAATAAATTAGGGATAAAATATACAAATACATATGTCTTCATAAACTTCTTGTCCTCATTCTATATATATATATATATATATATATATATATATATATATATCCTTTATTACCTAAATATGAAACCCTTGTGATTAGGCAGCTAAAATTTTCTTTTTATTAATAAATATCATAATTTATTATTTATTATAGCCTCTAGACTAATACCATTTAATACTTCAAGTCATGATGAACCTGTAGAAAAGACGTCTTCATTTTTCTGTATTTTATCCTTCTGAACCTATAAGTAGACTACATATCGCAACAATAGAGGACCGCATATCCATGAACAAGAAAATTAAAATTCAATCATGTAAGATCATATGTCATTGAATAAAGAATACAAAAACAAAAAAAATAATGAAGGACTACTTCTCATTATCATGTATTCTTGTTAAAAGCGATATTATGCATCGATAATCAAATCGCATTCAACAAATTTCAAATCACTCATCAAATCACAAATCCCATATCACTAACCAAACATCAATAAATCATATTATGACTTTAACAAATTTCAATATTCTGCATTGAAGGCCGTATCATTCAATTCCTGTTAAGAATAAAAGAAGAGGAGCAGAGGCAATATACTGATCGTCTACTAAACGACTATAAATTTGATCACTCCAATCTTTTTTGACAAATTATCGCTCCAATCTTTCAACGTCTTGATCCTTTTCTCCTATAATTACTACCAGATTTTGGGTTTAAATTATAATTATTCTTTATTTTTTTGCTGACAGGAAAGGGCAATAAAAAATTAAAAAAATGAGCTTTGAACCAGATTTGAGGATTAAGCAATGCTTACCTAATGAAAAAAAATCCACACGAGGATCCATCAGCCGTGGTGCGTGATAGAATTTCAGATATAAATTTTCATCTAGCGATTGCAATTAAATTATCTTTGAAATAGTGATCTTGTTGAGTTCTTATCTGAACGAACTGGATGGGCCCACCAAAATGTTGCCGATAATTGAACGAAACTTGACGAGAATTGAGAATTATAATGTTTGGATAAAATTTGAAGGAAAATTCTCCCATGGAACAAGTTTGTCCCTGCAACAGTCGTGCGTTTGTTCTCGTTCTTCTGCCTCATGTTGAACCATTGTAATACAAGAGCAGAGGAGGTTATCAAGAGAAGAGTTGATGCTATGATCCTTGTATGAAGAACCTTCATAATTTCACCCACTGAGATGACCCATTGAGATGAGTGATCATGGACTTCCCACAAATCTTTGGATTGTGTCTCTTCTAAGATGCAATTTGGACTCCAAAAACGATCTGGCAGAAACAAGGCTTGAGCCTGGTCGCAAGTAACAATGTCCATTAATTTATATTTTATTTTTGGCTATAAGTTATCTGTGTTATTTACATATACATTGGTTCTACAAAAACTATAAATTTAGGATTAAAGCACACTGATCACAAGCTAATTAACGCGAACATGATCGATAGCTGCCAAAAATGTTCAGAAATAACCTTGAGAGAATGACAGCATTTGTGACATTAGCTCTCCACGGCAAGGAAACCAACGTACCGTACCATGGCGGCAAGAGAGTTTCCTTCTCAACTGCTTTGAGGATTTATTTTGAGAAATCCTAGAATACAAAGGGACTAGAATAGACAAAATATTATTCCAACAAACATTTGAATAATATTACAAAATATTGGATTAAAAAAAAAAGGATAGCCACAAAATTATATATATCACCACTCATCTTATAATTTCCTCTCAAGTGCACTCTTTCATAATTTACAATCCAGATGAGGAAGTCCGATCAATTCGCTGAGCACCCAACTTTGCAGGGGCTGGCTTTGTTCCACGGCCTCGGGGGCCCAAAGACAAAGGCTTGGCTTTGGTACTCGGAGGAGGGGCAGCAATGGCTGCCCATGGATCACCGTCATCACTTGCCATTGTTGTCTTCGGATTCAGAGGTTTTGTAGTAGTTTTGGGTGCAGGTGCAGCAATAGAGCCCCAGAGATCATCATCATCTTGTGATGATGCAGACTTGACACGGAGAGATCTTGATGCAGTCTTAGGTGCAGGCGCAGCAATTGCTCCCCACAAATCATCATCTTCTGCTTTTGGTGGCTTCGGTGTAGTTTTTGGCCGCATAGAACTTGCAGCTGAAACACGAGTAACGGCATCATTACATAGAATGCCCTTAAAAGAGAATCTACGAAAGGAACAAGCAAGCAGATATTCATGATATATTTAGGCTTCACACGTTTAAATGCACGCAACCATCTCTGTGCTGATGCATCAAAGTTATATCAAGAAAGAACAAGGTGCCCACCAAGCCAGCAATTTCAAATGCAATAAAACATATTGCTATCAATCTATTAAATAAATAAATAAATAAAGCTGCCCTTTCACAACCAATCATCTTTAAATTTGGCAGAGAGTATAATGCATGGCATTCATTGATGTCATTGCTTAAAAAAAAAGCAGCACAAAAGCCACTGAACAGAGGGCAGAAATCATTTTTTAACGATTACCTAGAACAATTTGAAACTAAAACATCCAAACTTACCTGGTTTTGGTTGCACTACAGGTCTTTTTTGAGCAGCTTGTATACTTTCGAGTGAAGATGGCTTCTGTTCTTCAACTGGATCTACATCATCCCACCCATCTTTATCGCTATCATGATCTTCATGGAGAAGCCCATTCTCAAGTTCACCCCAACCACCATCTGTTGATGTTGGAGATGAAGGTCTGGGTTGATCAGAAGTGTGGGTGCCTGAACTTACGTGAATAGATACAACATTCTGGGGATCCGTCACTGCTGATAAAGTGAGAATTTTTAGCAATACAGTGGAAGAGATAGCCACACACCTCATTAGATGTGAAATGAATAAAACAGAAGAAAAAAATAAAACAGAAGGAAAAGAGAGAATAAATGTAAAAGGAGAAAGCGAAATGAAAGAGGTAGGAGAGTCCAAACTAACCCAATAAGCCCAGGCAACATTGAGAAGCTGGGCCCAATCACTACATAAAGCAAACTCAACCCAAAACAAGATACTAGGCTACTCCAGTTTAGAGAGTGGAGAAATCTCAACTGGTCCAATCTCAAAAAACTCAATAAAAGATAGCCAGCCATCTGCAGAACAGAAGAGGCAGCAACCGTGACGACCAAGCACCCCATGAGGTCCCCACAAACCCCAAAACTGCATCGCCCCATGCAAACAATGCATGACAATGATATTAAAAGTCAATCTATGTATTCTTCCTTGACAAACTAATTGATATTGAAAGTTGATTCATGTATTCTTCCTTGACAAACTAATATGGTACAAAAATTAGGGACCCCTAACTTCAAAAGTCAGATTGCAAGAGAATTCAAAGAAAAGAAAGAAATCAGATTACAGGAACAACTTGGTGATTCTTACTTTGCTCATAATCTTTTTTTTTTTGAAGACTACTGCATATCTCAAGCATGCTTTAGCACCCAACCGGAAATGCATCAGTAATGCGAGGGGTCAAGAAAATTTACCTGAGTTGGCATTTGAGGTTGCTGAAATTTGTGATGTATTTGCATTTGCAGAAGCAAGTGGGGCATGTTCAGAAGCTTTTCCCTTCAATGTCAAAGAGCTCATAGCCCATCTGCATTTTTTTCATTTTGGTTTCAGTTTCCATACAAAATCAGATAAAACAAATCCAAATTGAATATTTATATATTCTATATGATAACAAGTACATGACAAAGTAAAAACAGGCCAAAACTGTCAAATAGAGGAAAAATTGGGACACTTGTAGTTGCATATATATAATATTAAGAAACCATTGAACAGGAAGTTAAAATTTGAGTATTTTCAAGGTGCAACTAACATATGTAAGTGAATGTGCTAATGGATTTTAGTCTTCACCATCACCTTGTAGAGAATGAGATTCAAATTCCCTGTGAACCAGAATAATCTAAACCAGCAGAAGTTCAAATGATTCCTATTATCTGCAGTCCCCCTAACCATGGCAGTAGGGAGGGCATGTTCAGCGTTGCTTCTACTTCGTGAGAAAAGCTAGAAGCTAGGTTTTCTAGCTTTTAAAACAGCTTTTCTGACTTTTTCTACTTGTATAAGCACTTTTTAGACAATGTTAGCAGACATTTATTTTTTTGGGAAAAAAAAGCACATTTTCATTTTAAAAGCCATAAATGTACTTCTCTTATACAATACCAAACATCCTATAAGAGACCAGCTACCTCATATTCACAACCTACTGAGTGAAAATGGTTGTGTTGGTTCAGTAGTTAATACCTGATTTTCAGCAATGATCAGATGATTCAGTTTTTGCTAATTAACAATAAAACAAAGTGGGAAAAAAATTAAGATGGAATTATGGCAAAAAATTCAGGATTATGCAATAAGAAAGTAAAATGTAATAAAACTTGCATAACAATGAATGAAAAAACATGAAGCCTATGCCTGATGTGCCATAATAATTATGGCTAAGGTTCTCTACCAACCAGGACAGGGTGTACCATAATAAACTCATAACCTACCAGTACAACACGTTATAAGGGCTCCATACAGTACTGCACCAGCACATGGTGTAGCTGTTATCCCACTTTCAGCAATACCATGTGCCAATACAGGGTCACGTGGTACCACCCTAACCTGCACAGGTATTCTCCTAGCACAAGATCCACTGTTGGTACTGAAGACCTCAATCATGACAGCAGATAGATAGATCATCATATGAAATATAATAAAACGAAAAAGGTCAAATTCATGGACTTCATGGGTTAAGTGTGCCACAAAAATGTCAACTCACCCAAGTAAACTAGCATTTCCAGGTATCAATGGCATTCCAGTACCAGCAGTCTCACTAGCATCTCCTGTAATGATCTAAAAGGAACCAAAAGTATATACTTGTAAAAACAATAGATTAGAATATAAAAGAATTGAACAATGAAGCTTGCTTATCAACTCGAACTAATAAGTCAGTGTCTTTGTGCACAATGGTATCCTCAGGGAATACAATGACTTGTTAAGTGATACTGTGCCAAGTATAAATGTGAAATTTTCATTTCTGCTGCAAAAAACGTTATGGGCTTGGGTAGTTTGTGCAGGAACGTATACATATACAGACATATAAGACACCATTACCATAACAATACCAATCCTACCCTGGTTCCTGCTTTATGGACCCTTACTCACCAAGCATTCTTGTTAAGCTTCCTCCAACATACATGAAGATCAAACTACAAGCTGGTATGCTCTAAATTCATTCATAGCAAGGTTTTAAGTTTCCAATCCATTTCAGCTGGGACTGAACTGAAATGAGGGGTCAGGTTTGGGGCTCAGTTACAGTCGTTTTGATCAATTTCTGTTGAAATTGACTGATTTTGGTCCAATCTGCTTTATTTAGGAAAAACTGACCATATACTCACTGTTTGAAGATTCATTTCACCATGATATAGCATCGTATATCCTTATTTCTTTTGGGTACATGGGCTACATAATTTCAATTTTCGGCAGTTTCCCTTTCCTTTTTTTTAAGTTAAAAGAAGGAATAAATGATAAATATAACCCTTGACAGGCTAGGGCCTCCAAAAAGGTCCTTATTACAGTACTTCATAACTACCAAGCCAAACAATAGAAAAGAAGATATCATCATTCATGGTAATTTTTTTAGGTAAAAGAAATATAACATCCTATAAGTCCATGAATCTAATTAAATATATTTGTGAATTCTAAAAAAAATGATGATAAAAAGATTTGAGTACGCAAGGCACTAAGAAATTCACAATTGCTAGATTTATTGAACTTTTGAACTGCTGAAGTTCATGAAGTAAATAATATATGTGCTAACAGTATCGAGTACCACCATACTTCATAAACCTTTATACAGTACTTGCTTTTGCCTATCATAGTACTAACAATTTGCTGTACAGCAGCATCCATAAACATCTTTTGGCAAATATTTCTCAAGAAGTTCTAGTCTGGCATTATTATATTCACTAGCTTACATACCTGTGCGATGCATGGAGACATTTAGTATTCTATCTGGAGAAACATAGAGCAGCAACCAAAAGGAAATTAAGGGGGAAAAGCATTTTTTTCTTTTCTTTTTTCTGAATTCATGAAGATGAAATTGGATCGATTAGCTATCGCCAATTCATCTAGAAAGGAAAAAAACCAAGCAGCTCGCAAATGAGAGATGAGAGGAAGGGAAGCAAGACAGATCAAGAGAGAAACCCTATGAGGGTAAGAGCTAAAATCACAAGAAAAAAGAAGGATTTTTAAGGTTTCTTGTTTTGTTCTTTGCCAGGGTTTTGAAAACCAGGGTTCGTATAGTACAGCATACACCTTGCATCGAGACAGTATCATTCTTTTTTCACTCATAACCACTCGGTACTTGGTGATGCAGGTCGGTTTGGACCAATTTAATTCATACTGAATTGAAATTTGGTACTGTATCTATACTAGTATAGTGTACAGTATGGTATGGCAAACCTTGTTCATATTTATGTTTCCAAACATCTATATGAAACTAAAAGTATAAAAGGTAAGAAATATCTTATTGATACTAGTTAACCAGCCACAACAATAGAAATTAGTGGAAGTATGTCTTAATTTTCTTAACCAACACCATGTACATGTAAATGAACAACCTAAAATATGAAAGAAGAAAACCTAAAGTAACAAAAACTTGAACTAAGTTATAAATATAATTCATGAATATATAATAAAGCAACCCATACCAAAAATTCTGAATTAACCATTCACTACTTTAAATATGAAATATGATGCCCTGGACATTAATATCAAACTAGCTGAATAATCAATTGCCTCAACAAGGATCAACACAAATAAATACGATACCTTTTCATGATGCTGCTTGGCTAGAAGCAAGAATTGATCCACAGCTTGGAATGCCTTTGCTCTTACATCACTGAAGAGAAAAAAAATGCATACAATGTAAATTATTTCCCAATGAATCAAGATGAGAAAAAAAATGTAAGAAACGTTAAGCAATAACTATCTAAACTTTTAACAAGGGACCTTCACCAAAGTCCTCAGTGAGTTTCAAGCATGTTTTTACAAATTACTACTGGAACAATTATTTGCGTGATTATCAAATAAAATTTTACAATCACAATATGACGATATGAAATTTAATTACCAAAGTGGAAAGATAAACGTGCAAGTGAACTCTTATTAAAAATCATAAAAAAATGCAGTTTTCATAACTGTATATAACCTAGAAACCATTATCATTTGTCATATGGTTCTGGTTCAGTTTGTGTGCTGTGTATGATACTGACCGACAAAAAATCATCAACATAAATAGACAGACAGAGAGTTTGTTAAGCTCCCTGCAACGCAACTCCATCAAAAACCCATTAATATACGAGATAACTAATTAATCATAATAATTATGAACTATGAAAATTTTAAGTTTTCTGAATTCTTAATTTATTGTCAACATTTATGGTAACTTTAAAATCGTCCAAAACAAAAATTATATCAAAACTTTCTCACTTGAACCCAGTTTTGGCTCCCTAACCCCCTAAACTCTGGGCAAAACCAAAAATGTTTCAGCCAATATCAACAGAAATGGTCCAAAAAATGATTAGATCATTTTAGCGAACAAAAAGATGGAAAATACTTCAAAGTACAAAAATGATTAAAGAGAATCATATCACATTTAACATGCATAACAAGCTCTTTATATAGCATGACAATCTTTATAATATAACAAGGGTGGTAGTTTAAATCTCAACCCATTTACCATACACATAGGCCAGCGAACCCTGAACTCTTGATTTTTATTCCAAATATGAGGGGGTTTCTTTATCAACAAACTAAAAGACAAAAGATCATATAGATGAGATCACAAGCATTTATTTGAATGAAAGAAACCAAAAACCCAATGCAATTTTTTGCAAGGCATGAATTCTAGTGGCCTAATCCCTAATTCTTCTCTCCCCCTTCAAACATGCCAGTTCCTCTGTTTCCTCACCAACAACTTGCCATGTTTCCTCGTCTCCCACTCTTCCCTCTCTTCTTATCCTCTCCCCTCTTCTTTCATCCCTCCTCATCTCCATGCAGCATAGCACACATATTGTTTACTGCCAGAATCTTGTCACTAGAGCTCACTCCTTACCATCCCTCACCCAAAAGCCCACAGTCCATCACCACCAGGACTCCCTCTCCACCACCTCCTTTTCCTACTGCCCACCTTCTCTTCCATTCCAGGGACAGGTTCCAGTCAGTACGGTTGACCACCCATTGTTCAAGTTAGAGGATTGTTATCTGCTGGCTGATTGGGTTAGGCTCAGATTAAGTTAGCTGGGCCTCGACAGCAGAGGCTAATCAGACCTGACACAACCCATTGCCACCCCAGGAATATTATAAGAATCTTCATGTATTAAAGCATCACATTCAACAATTTCTAAAACCATCATAGCATCCTTAATATTCTTTTAGTAAGTAAACATTATCAAACAAAATGATTTACCGATGTAAAGTTAATTAAGCATGGTAGAGCTCTGAAGGAAACCAATATATATAAAAAAAGAATCACTAAAGAAAGATTAGTATTTGACTTACCCATCTGGATCAATTGTAAGTACAACAATATTAGGTAGAATGCGTGTTGCAATCTCCATCATGTCATAGTATGAACTAGTGGCACTTAAAGCCATAATTCCTGCCACAGTGCAAATTAATTATTAGTTTATGTTCAATGTAAACAAGGTCTTGGTGTTTTTAAATCTCATGAGAAAAAGATGCAGGTAATCCCATAATGCTGATTAACAAGAATATCCACATGACATAACAAGACAGCTCAGTTTGAAATCTGGATTGAAGCATAGATGCAGAGACATAGACCTCTGCAGTTCACATGCCTGCAGCGCGAGCTGGAGCAAACTTATCCCGCAAAGCACGAACTGTGAATGCATTAATTAGAACTCTCTTCCTTGTCTGTAGAATGCATATAAATCAATCAGTTAACTCTTTGGAGAGGCAATATCTCTATTCAATTCTATATAAGATTTATAATAGCCCAAGTTCTTAAATTCACTACGAGATCGTCATTATACAACTATTAACATGCTAGCATTGAGGCTGGAGTTCTTACAGATTCTCTAGAAATAACTTAAACTCTATGGCTTAATGTTAATAGCACTTGGAAACATTTAGAGGAACCAAAAGTAAGGTAAAAACAAAGGAATAATAACTCAAGGACAAACCCCCTCATTTAGATAGCTGGCTATGTTTCCAAGCAAGATTGTAGTATTTGTCCTGATTGCAGGCTCTTCATCGACCTGTATAGACCCAATTATAATAAATATACTCATTAAACTGAAGAGAAGCAGCCTCAGACAATCTAATTAAATAGAAGAAGAGTTGGTTAAATGACATTTTCTGGCAAACAAGCAAATGAAATTACTTAATTACAAAAAAGGAATCAAGTGAAGGAAAAGTAGTTTTACATATGTGATAATGAAAGTTCAAAGATACCTGTAACTTTGAAAGATATTTCAACAAAGATCCTGAAATAGTTCGCTGAGACAACTGCGATACCATAGAAAATTTAGAAGTTTAGGAACAACCATAGAAGCATTAAGCAACTCCAAAACATCAACATATCTTCATCAAGAGACACAAGATAAGAAATTTTCTCATATCATTAAAAACAAGAACACTCGTTCCCTCAAGTCCATGCTATGCCTTGAAGAAATCACTAGGGAACATCCATTCTCATAACATCTGAATTGTAACGGTTGGTTGACTAACTGATATTTCTAATACTGTCATAAAGTAAATTATAAAGATAGAGATGCTACTAGTTGCTGCACATGACTCCATATGCCTCAAAAAAGGAAACATTTAACAAGCTCATAATGTTTTTCATGTAACTATAGTTAATATGTGTGAGGTTGGCAATATCGAAGACAATACATCAAATAATTCAGTAAAAAAATTAAAGCATAGACTCAATTCTTGTTAATAACTTACATAGCTTTTCATAGTAATTCCACTTCACTCCTCTCACTTTAGTTATGCATAACCGCACCGGTTCAATCAGTTCTTTACAATTTATTTTATGCAGTTCGCCTCAGTTCACCTCCCATGTTCCTAAGCATATTCACTAATCATGGTGTTCTAAGTTATTGAATTCCCCTTAGGCACTTTATTGAGCATTTCTGTGTCCATATTGTCGACAAGAATAACAGAGGATGCCCACCATGGTGACCTCCTAAGCTAAGCATTGGCAAGAAGGCTAGAACAAGCCTTGAGGAGTGTGGAGAAGGTGTAGTGGTTGGTGGGGGTGGCTGTGCAGAAGAGGTAAAGTAGAAGGTGATGGTGCAACTGCAGGTTGATGTCTTGGCATCAAGTGGACAATGGCCCGTGAGAGTGGGAAGAGAGGAGTGTGATCGAATGCTGGTAGGGGTTGGGATGAGCACTTGGAAGAGAATGAGATGGGGACTCCAAGGGGCTGAGAAGAGTTGGGACATCCAATGACACCCACAAGCATGCATAGACTCTAGCTGACTCAAGCTGCAGCATCTTGTCCGCAAGCAATTTTATTGCAGAACTACTTTCTGAATCTCAGCCCAATTTAGCATCTGGAGTTGCTTCAACCCAATAAGCTGCAGCTATCCAAACAGCCCAAACACATTGAGATGCTGCAACCGAACCTGCTGGTGGCCCATATAAAGCGAAAGAAACAGGCACTAAAATTACTTTCTATCCATGAGTTTTACTGTCAGATCTATATTAAGCATACAAATTTCATAGAAAAAACAAGCATGGGAATCAACACTCGATTTCATGATTAAAAGCAATTCCAGAACTTGTTCAGTGATGAAAGACTATGCCTAGTTGCAAATCTAGACAGATAATGAGGGTACACCATACTTAGTATCATGGTAAATAACCATCACAAGCTTGAATATTTTCACACAAAAAAATCAAACATATGTTCCTCAAAGATAGGCCGAAAAAATTTATATTAAGTTGCATACCTTAGGTCCTAGAACAAGCATGGATTTTAGTGTCAGTTCACGAAGAAAGGCAGAAGAATCTGAGAAACCGGTGGCAACATGTGGAAAAACCTAGAAAAAGCATGCCAAAGAAAATCAGGATCTCAAATTAGCAGGTAAAAATTCATTTCAATAAACCTTCAGAATTCATGATAAATAAAAGAGTTGTTGAATTGTATGCAGTATGTTCACAATGATAGCATACTTGCTCGTCAACAATTTGTGCTGATAATGATTCTCCAAACTGATCTATGTGCTGCAGAAGCCCAACTCGAATAGCCCGGTCATTAGAGGCAAAAAGTTTAACAATGGTTGGCAACAACTACAAGATGCAAGATTTTATGGCTTAAAAGCAATCCAGATTGCTAATAATTAGATTAAGATAGAACAGTAGAGTCTATAGAAAAAGAGAAGGAAAAAGGAAATAGAGATAAATGACCTTTGCACTGAACTCTTCTGCTGAGAGCCAGGAACCCGTTTTTAACAATGCAGTCAAGGCAGGAGCAGCAGCTGAACCAAATTCCAAGGCAGAAGCTAACAAAGGAAGCAACTGTAATAGCCAAAGAGAAAATTGTGTTTTAATTTCAACTGCTTAAAATGATAGAACGAGCTTTATAGTCATTAAAACCACAAGTATGACTTGTAAGTGCAGGTTTGTCGGTTACCTTCTTCAGCACAATTTGGCGAGGGAGTTGTTCAGCTAAGTTTGGAAGCTTACGGAAAAATGAGTCCTTCTCAACACTATCTTTTAAATTTAAAACTTCCATAAACTGAATGGTTTCCACCAACTTATTATGAAAATATTCTGCCAACATGGAACCTAGGTCAGGATTGGGTGGAAAACACCAAATTGACAAACTTAACAAGAAAAAGAATTAAAATAGTTTGGTCTAACCAGCAGAAAACTTAAATAATGTGCAGAAGGAATGATGTCTTTCAAGGCTTCATATTTTTTATGACTGTTAACCCATATAGAAGAAGATAAGGAAAACCCAGGTGATACGACCCTACGTATTTATGCATATTTTGTTGGATAATTGCCAGATTTGATAAGTGCTGGAGCAGATACAGGTGTGGGAGCAGGGAAATGGATATTTAAGACACATTCGACAAGGAAGCACTCACAAATGGGTGCAGATTTGAGATTCTGGGAAGATTCTGAAAATGAAGCTACTTAGATTTGTTACCCAAGTGTTGCAGCCAAAGTAAAAGAGAGGAACATTTGCAAATAAAGCAAAATAGTCGACCAATTATCATTTTATGAAACAAAAAAATGAGATTCACAAACATAATCACTAGCTATTGCACTTTGTTTACAAAACTTCAGGCTTTAAATCTAGAATCTCTCCCACATCTATCGATGTAAAGAAAATAAATAAGAAGTGGCATGGAGGTCACAGTAGTCTTACTACAACTGAAATGCTGGACAAGAACTAATGATCCTCAACTGCCATATGGCAATAAAAGTAACAGAGCTCCAAGAATCCCCTTTTATCCAAGTTTCTAATTACTGTGTTGTTCCATTATAAAGGACACCATCCAAAACCATTATTAACTGCTACAATGGTTATAAATTGCCATTATTTGTCCTCCAATGTTTGTTTTCAATTTTTTCAATTTTTTCTCAAAAAATGAAATGAAGATATTTGTTGTTTTGATGGCTACCATAAAAGCATTATAACAGAAAATAACAAATAATTGCAGAAAAACAACAGCATGTTTTCCAATTTACTTTCACTTCAAAAAAAAAAAAAAACTTTTCTAGATTGTAAAACCTCTTTTAGAGGCAAATTTGGTCAAAAATTAGAATTGTGAAAAGAAGAAATATCATAACAAGGAAAACTGTACAAAAATAGCAGCTGTTGTTTATGTTATAACAGGCCGTGATCTTTTTCTACATTATCACATGAATAATATGATGGTGGTGGCCCAAACCCCTTATAACAGCCCTTATATCATTGTAATGATTGTTATTTTAAACCTTGCTTTCATCTCAAATAATAGACAGGTACACTCCCAAAACAAAACAAAAAACAGATTACCGTAACACATGCAAATTTCAATAAGTAATTAAATATTAAGAACAGATGTAAGCTGAAAGTATCAAGCTAAGGAGATGACAGGGACCAGATAAGCTTGGCACCAAAGGATGACAAAGGATGCACATCCATCCTCTCCCCCAGGTTACTGATGCCCCTTCAAAATAAACGAAGTATTATAAGTTTCCAAGATTCCTAACTGTTTTCTTGACTCTCAAGTTCTTTGTTCATCGATTAACCTCCTAACCCATCCCCAATTAATTGTTCAGCCATTCCTTGTTCCCCAACTCAACTCAACTCAACTCATTTAAGCCTTTTCCCAACTACATGGGGTCGGCTACATGAATTTGCTTCCTCCACTCTGCTCTATTCAGGACAAGATATTCCTTGTTCCCCGACTCTTTAACAAAATTAAATTCCAATGCTTAGCCAAATTTGGTAGTTTGCCCCAATCAACATAACAGCATAAATCAATAGACCCACTAGTAGAAACTTAAATTTATCGAGTACATCAGGCCAACTAAGGTTTCCTCTACACCTTTTCAGCAAACCTTTTTGGCATATCTTGTCCACAAAGATGTCCATCCTTAACCCCATAAAAGCAGTAAAACATGTCTAATTGAGTGAAAGTTGTTTCAATGTTGACTTACAAACTCATTGAACTGAAGGATAGTGACAAGATCCCTTTTGAGTTAAAAATGAAAGGAATTAACAGCATTAATACAGACAATTTGTGAATATACTGTCGTGTGTTGACATAAATCATACATTGAGGTAGTGTTAATGCTTTTTCTCTCTCCATTCTATTTCTCTACCTCATAAAAAAATTAAAGGATATTATCACAAACTGTCAATTAATGAGATTTAGGCAAACAGTTCAAAAAATTGAGCAACCAGATCTGGCTAGCCTAACACTGCTACTTTATTAGAAACATACAACAAGTACCAGTCAGTGGCAAATGATGCAAAAGAGAAAATGTGAAGATTTCCAGAAATTCCTACATTTATTTATAATTTGGAGTTATTAACCCAAAAAACAAAAAGAACCTACACTTCTATCAATAAGCTTCGATAGACTGATAAGAAAATAAACTTACCACTATTGTCAATAAGCTTTGATGGGTTCAATCTGCGAGATGGCGTGGAGCTTAACAACCTTTGATAATCTGGAAGAAGTGACTGAGAGGCAAAATATATATAACCGGATGCTAATACCAATAATATAATATAATACAAAAAATAAGCACCTTATAATAAATTTTGAAGTGCGCAGTGGACTATCCACCTAAAAATTTCAGATTTGAATACGAACAAGATGGTTGGATTTTCATGGTTTATAGCATTGCCATTCAGACTGTGTGCTAAAAAAATGAGATTTTCATAATTTATAGCATTGCCATTCAGACTATGTGCTAAAAAAATCATCTTGCATAAAATTACTTCCGAGACATCTTGAAAGAAAAAATAATAAAAGCTATAGAGAACCATGAAAAGGAAACATGAGACATTGATATTGTTATGAGCACCAACCTTGGGAATAAAAGCAGTGGTGCGCAAATCTTCTGTTTTGGCCAACTTCATACCAGAAAATAGTTCATAAATCAAACAGCCTGTGAAAATATTATATGCATGCTTATCAGCTTACTAGGGAATCGCATCACAAATGATAAGCTCAATCATAAAGAAGCAATTTTATTGGAAATGCTGCATATCTTATATAAATTTCTAGTATCATAAACCATCACTCTCTAACACTTTGGTCCTACATTTCTTGATAAATTATGAGGTCAGATCAAGCCACCTCTTGTGATGCAGACTGCAGAGCAAAACATCGGCCCCTTTGTTTTAATAAACAAATATAAATTTGCATTGTATTTTATATATAAGGTAAACTAGTGTTTTTTATTAAAATTTATATAGCAACTTATAGAATCGATACCAAGCATGATTGTCTTGAACAACATCGTTAAATATCACTTATATAGCAACTTAAAGTAATTATTGTAATAATTTTTGTTTCGACTGCAAGAAGCAGGTTTTAGGTCCCACTAGAACCTTTCTTAGGATATCGAGACAGTTATTATTCTGAGTATCAGGATAGAATCATCTCACCTTCATCCTAACCATTTCAATCCATGATGTGTTTTGGGATATAAAATAATGGTACATTCTATTTCATAAAAAATTTGGGAAAGCTCTATCCCACAAGATTTAGAACCTTGTTAGAAAGCTTGGTGCAAGAGCTAGTGAACTGTTATACATTATAATGCATTGGTTGTAGGGGTGGCAATTGGGTCGAGTCAGATTATAATACAGGTCGGCCACGAAAACCACCAATCTAAACCTAACCCATATATTAAACAGGTCAGAATTTCAAAACTGAATTTGAACTATTTTATAAATGCAGGCAGGAAAAGTAATAATAATATGCATACAAATGTTACAAAATGAAAACATTGAGCACAAGAAGAGTAGGCCTTTTCAGAGAAAAGTCATCCTTAAAATAACAATATTAATCAAAACAAAGTTAACAACCCAGAGACACTCCCTGAGTACCATTAGTTTAAACATAAAGAAATTTGTCAGCCACCTCGAGGGAGAACGAGATGCGAACAATTGGCAAAGGAGCAGATCAGGTTGTTTACTTTTGTAGGAAAATGCAAGTACCCCTTTGCCTCATGCCAAAGGAAAGATACGATTAAGAAAAGGAGGGACAAAGAAATATAGCATTCGTTGTATAAATGGCTGATGTCTCGGGAATCTAAAGCAAGAAATCTTTGTATTTTCAACACTCATTAGGAAACAAACAAAGCATAAAAGATAGCTATCAGACCTAGGCATTGCAGCCTAGGCACCTGCCTCAACGTTTTGCACCATTCACATATCAGTTGCAGATGTTGCTGAGTTGATATCTGTTGGCTTCATGTTATTTAGTAAATTCTGCTCCATCTATTGACATATTTTTTTAGATTCCACATAATATTTACATTTAAATCCATTTATTTCTGGACCATGTTGATCTTTGAGCAGCAGCCTAGCACTGAGGTAATAGGCAGGCAGCACTGGCCAGCATTCTGCCACCATTAGTCTTTTACACATTGGAATAAATTATTAATCATACATTTTAGATTTTTGTTTTTTTAGTTTTTATTTTCATCTTCACTTCCAGTTGTGGCTTTTAAGTCATGTGTCTCAAGATCTTTCAAGCAACTTTGAATGGCAAACTTATGAAGTTCCTCTGTGAATTAGAAGCCATCAGCGTTGGATTTATCAAAACCATTTTCAACTGAATCAAGTACTTCATATTGTTTCCCATCCATGTACAGCTTATTACACATGCAAATCCAAATAACCATGACACGTGAATATTATAATAAGCATCTGATTAAAGAGGTTATTCAATAAGATACCAGGGGTACCATACTTTTAATAAAGGCATGAATGGCTTCAGGGTCTACAACAACATGAAAAGTCCAGCAGCACATCTAAGCAAACAGAGCTGACCAGATCACGCAGACGAGAATTAAGACTCACCCAATCCCCATGAATCAATTGCCCATGAAGGTGACTTTCTAATTGCTGTCCAGTCTGACTTTAATAACTCCATAGGTTTGTATTGTGATCCGACCAGCCACTCAAATTGCTGTAATAAGCACAGAAAACCAAAACAATCAAATTCAATAGATATCTACCACCAAAGATTTAACAACCATATGATATTATGTCCAGAAAAGAAAAATTAGATACTTATCAACATATGAAATTCATCATGTTGCTGTCATCTAGCGCCGAGAGAAATAAACGAGATTATTCAAAATATTTCCACATAAGGTTACCGGTTTTTGTTTAACCAATCCAAGAAAACAAGCCATGAGCAAAAGAAAAAGAAAATTGAATTATGATAACTGCAATATGCCAAGTACAACATAAATACAGGTTTAAGACCATTAGATGATTTCCAACAACAAACTTTCTACACGGAATGGGAGGGAACTGGTTATGCTCATCCTGTGAATAGCATGTATAATATCAAAACTGATGTTTGTGAACTAAAAATTCATTATCAAACCAACACTATCTGATCATAGAAGTACAATTTAAATATAAAACACACGTATCCATTGATCATATGCATGATATTTTTCTTCTCCTGTTTTCCCATATTTTCTATTCAAGCCACATATTACGGCATTCTGAAGATATATATCCTATAACTGTATATACCCAAATATGCCCCCACAAAACTTTTAAACAATTGAAAAGACAACCACACAGAGAAATTGGCTTAATACATATTTTAAGCGATAACCAAGGAGTTAAGTAATTGCGTTACAAATATACAAAATTTATTTATAAATTTACAGAGAAACAAACCTTCACTTCTTGTAAATGATGTAGCTCAAAATTAGAATTAGTAGTCTTCACAACTTGTGAAGCACTTATGTTTGTGCCCTACTGCATAATGACATTAATTTTATTTCTTTTCAGGATTTGGAATGCTGATACTTCAAACAAGTGGAGACAACATGACCTGACACATCACTCCATCCAAACCCCAAAAATTGGAGTGACAAGCTTAACCTAAGCAGAAGTGCCAGCACTTGGCAGTGTTTTGAAAGTTTCACATCAAAAACCACTTTGGTTGAAGTTCTGAAACATTAACACATGATTCAAGTGTTAAACAGCAATATCAGAGTCAGATACCTCCATAAAATTGTCAATTTATTATATTCATCTTCTTTTTAATTAGCATAAGATGAAATGAAATGCAAGTTTTTTATCACACTCAAAATGTAGTATTCCACCCACAGAAGCCAAAAGTGACAACACTTCGCACAGATTTTAATTATCCTGTCAAAAGACACTTTAATGAAAATACTTTTAACTACCTTAAGTGTTAGATAATATTTGAATAAAGAGATAGAAATATTTACTGAAATGTCATATCTTTTTGTTTTCTATTTTATTTATGTAATATGGCTTGAAATGTGAGTTTTTTATAAGTACAACTGATTGGCCAACTTTGTATGGTAGTCATTACTTGAAAAATATGTATACATTTAGAGTTATATATAATCATATTATATATTATACTCTTATAACTTCTAGTAGGACTCTCCTGCAACAAGATTTTTAGGGGCCAGAAAGTTGGGCTACTTAGAACACGTGAACAATTGGCACCCATGGAATGGGTCCAAGTCAAGGTTTGCATCTCGATACAGGACCCCATGCCAATACTACATTGGTATAGTGTTGGTATACCCGGCATGCAGATAGGTTCAGCATATGTAGACTCAGAAAGCATTGGTACCAAGTTTCGGTTTAATGCAGGTACAGTACACCTAGTATGGGGCTGTACATGCCGGTATAGCATACCATGATCCAGGTAACATTGATAAGTAATTATGATAAACCCACTTCCCAGTTTCAGAATTAAAATAATCTTTGCTTGAGCTGTTAGAAAAATAATGGAAACAATTCAAGAAGATGAGGTAGAAATGACTCATGGCGGTCCAGAAAAGATGCCTAATAAGCAGCTACATGCATATAATTTGAATTTTTTAATTTGCACACGAATATTCAGTAACTTTCTGTTTTAAAACCAGGCAAATTCCAATTTACTACATATATATATAAACAAATTTATCCAACATTTATAAAAGATAGTTAAAACATTCTGGTCTTTGAGCAATCAAAAGTTATAGTTGAGGCAGCAAGCAATGGCATCATAATAGAACCCACCACCACAGGGCTGTTAGAAGCTTCACCGTTGCCATCAAACTCTGATAGGACATCAAAGGCATGCAGCTTCCAGTCCAATGTCTGAGTGACAACAACACTGGCCAAACAGACATTACCATGAACCTGAAATAGTAGCATAGACTCTTTAGATATAACAATTTCAGTTGAGCAATAAAATCCAGCAAGAGCCAAGAAGATAATGGCTCACCTTCATATAATAAAATAAAAAGAAAATGGCAGAGGCTTTGAAATTTTAAGCATAACATGGTGGTGGCTAGAGATGATTTGTGCATGTGCTACAACAATGAAGAAAAAGTATACCCCCACCCTCTATGTTTGTTGATGTGAAAATGAAGCTCAATATACACTACAAAGGGAAGAGCTAATCTTACCTTAAATATGCACAGGCATTATTAATTATATTTATCACACTATTAGGAGTTAAGAACTTCTTACTTATGATCAAACAAAAAAATGTGAATGGTTCGATATGATAATGCAATGGCTGGATTTTCCTCTTAAGACCGATGCTTGCAACTAGCATGGGCAGCTTGGAATGATAAACAAAGAACCAGCATATGTTCTCACCACAATCAAAAGTTATATCAATCTCAACTTCACAAATAAATTGATTCACACACCCCCAACTTTTAACAATTAAGAATATTGTGCATGCAATATGTTAAATTCAGACCAAACCAACTCTAGATTCTGTCATATGTTAACAATCGCATTCAAAGATCACATGATGGATAAGAGAAAAGGGCTAGGAACAGGAATTGGATGTAACATTAACATGCAAACTATGAAAGACTTCACCTAATTAATTGACTTTATCCACCAGACTTTTAAGCCACTGTCTCTTCTTCAAAGATTTCTCTCATATGGACAAAGGGAGGCATACCTTCCATCAAAAGAACCCATACAAAAAATTGGTAGGGGAAACAAAGCCTTCCTGTTCTAGAATCTACTGAAGCATCCCATGCATTCAAAATCCATGTCAAATTTAATTGAGGAAGCAGGCCTGCCTCCCAGCATCAGTCCTTTTAATGTTACAGCTGGGTAGTTCAAAGAATCAAACCTATAGGATCATTATGATAGGATGATTTATGATCAAAGAGCTTGATTGTAGAAAAAAGAGTTATCGGCCACTTCATGACACAATGACATTTGTTTTTTTCTTTTTCTTTTATAAGAGAGAGTAACATGTATAATCAATTTGAAAATTTATTCCACAAATCACTTTGAAGTTCAAATAGTTTGCTTAATAACTATTCCAGAGGTCATAGATATGATGATTTTGTCAACTTACAAAAGTTCATCATGGAGTTCTAAAGTGAAAGAGTTAAATGCATATATATATATATATATATATATATATATATATATATATATATACAAAAACGAAAATCCTATAACTATGTCAGGAACTATTAGTCGTCTCTGTTTGCCCAAACCCCCCCGCCCCCGCGCAGGGGCAGGCGTTCCCTCCGTTTTTCTCTTTTTAAAAACTAAAACTGGATACAATACACTTAAATCATCCACAAAACTTAAGCATCAATGGGCCTGTAAACATGATAGCAAATGATTTTCCTAAACACCTAAGAAAATGCAATTTAAAATGAACTACATGTCAAGCAACTCAACATTTACTGAGTAATGGAAGGCGAAACATTGGACTTGATAAGTCTAGACTCATCCATAGACAGCATAATTTACAAAACACAGAATGCATGATAAACTTAATAATGGATTACACTGCGACTAATTCAGCAGTTTTAGAATTGCTTACGAGTTTGCAATCATTATTTAAAAAGCTCACAGCTTTAGATATCTGGTGCAGCCCCCACGCAAAATACTCATCCCTGTAATGTTAAATGACAGATAACAAAACATGAAAACTCATAAAAGGAAAGGTATACAAAAATTAATTTTATATACTAGAATGCAGAAACTACTGTGCTTCTACATTTTGTCTAGCAGCTCTTTTACAATTCAATTATAATCCCGAAATCATCATTGATATAAATATTTGCAATTCACTCTGATACTCCCAGAGCAAAGAAATCATAGCCCAAACCAACCAGCTGGAAAAGTCACTACTGATTTTATTTATATGTTGCCATCAAGGTCCACAAAACCAATATTCTACCGGAACATTTTCAGTTCAGTATTATATGAAATGCACCTCATACCAAGATAAGGTACTAATACCTTTTCTCACTCCCAACCATATTATCATTCAAAACCAGTCAATACGGATTGATACCGAGCAGTACAAGGTAATGCCACTCGATAAAAGTTGGTTCAGTTCATACTGAAACGAATGTCGATACCTTACCGGTACAGTCAGTATGGCAAACTTTGCAACCACTTTGGTTGCAATAGATATTATCAACATTGAGACAAGAGTGATTGCAGCAGGATCTACCATACAGCACTAGTATGTTACCAAATTTTGTTTCGGTGTGAACCAAACGGACCCATACTGCTTGATACCAAGTGGCTAAAAGTAAACAAAGAATGACACTTTATCTCAATATAAGGTATGTACCATACTCAGACCGGGTGCATACCATATCATACCAACCCACACTACCAAACTTGTAATGTATTAGTACTGATCTCGATACCAATTTTGCGAATCTTGGATTACAATATTGAAAAATTAAGATAGAGGCATCCCTTTTTACAATGAAGGAAAAGAACACAACAAATACTCCATCTTTAAGTAAAAAAGGGTTATAGTACAAAAGGAGGAAATATAGAACATCAAAAAAATTTAGGCCTTCAAGGCCAAAAGATACAACATAATGCATGAGAATATAAACAATTCAAAATTAATTCAGTTTAGCATGCCAAGATGTTAGAACAGAGCATATGACAGGAAATTTTTTTGCTTGATCTGGATTAATTGCTGTAAAAACACTATGATTCAAACACAAAGGACATCCTGAATGCTACTTCAAATACTAAAATGATTGATTAATTATACTGTTGGTGTACCGCGCAATGACTGATACTTTGTTACCAAAAAAAAAAAAAAGCAGATTCTGCAAAAGAAGTACTAATACAAGCATAATTTGCAAAAGAGAGTTCATATACCTCTGGATACCTTCTAAACCTAATTCTTTTATCTTTTCTGAAAGGGGTGTCACTGGTTCAGTAACAATGTATATTGTATGTTTCATCGTCGATCCATCAAAGGCTTCAACCTCCGTACTATGCAGGAAAGATAAAATATTTGGATGTCTGACCTGCAAGATATCGAATAAAGCTTCTTAGCAGACTGCCATAACGAGTGAAGACATCATATGCATCCATCCATTACGAGGAAACATATCAAAGTTCTCCAAACAAATATACAAGTCAAATTTCAAACTGAAAGGCAAAAATAATTTGGTAACTAAAGATCAAGGAAACCATTTACATAACTCTATAGCACAGAACTTTATTAGGTATCCAACCCAAATCTACCTGAAGGTAGCCCTCCTAACTAGCAAGTGGAAAAATCAAACTTTGTTATGTCGCTAACAATAGGTTTAACAGTCAAATTAAATAAAAAAACAAAAACAAAAACAAAACAAAACTGCAACAGATGGACAAGTCTGTAATGTCATCTAGCCCCAAGAATTAAAAAAATTAAAAAAGGAGAGCTGTAACTTAACCTGGTTTTGTTAAATTTAGGTATGGGTTGGTTAAAGTTCTCTCTAGAAGAAATGCACCACAGTAGCACTTGCAGTGAATATTAAGCAAGGACTCCCACACCAAATGGAACAAAGTTGGTTTCAGCAAAGAACAGGCTGGCCACCTGGGTCCCAACATAGAGACAAGACAGGAGGAACACCAACGACCGCAAGCTTTCTTGTGTGGAGAAAAAACATTAATACAAATGGACTGAGATATGGACAATGGTGATGATAGCAACATTATGTGCACAGATGAACCAGACGTACACTTCAAAGAAAAGAATTGAAAGAGGTTAATAAGTAAGCTGACACAAGAAGGGAACATAAAGTTTGTAAGCTTCTTTCTGTCACAGTATGGACATATTGGCATGAGCAATTATACAGTGCCCATAAGAGTATACATGCAGAGAGAGTTTGGCACTTGGGATTACATGGAGATGTGCAGATGGAAATATGTAAAAATAAATTCATCAAAACAAATCTCTTTTCTGAGGATTCATCCCAACACAACTGGATAAGGCTTGTCCATTAGGGGCATATTGATGCAGGAAGGAACAAGTCAACTAAACTCAACTCATCTAAGCCTTTTTCCAACTACATAGGGTCGGCAAGAAGGAACAAGTCAGACTACAATATATCCCAAAAGAAAGCCTGACAGCCCAAAATAACTTAGGTTCAATTGGTTCATGAATAAGAAAAATGAAGAATGGCAGAAGTTATGTTCACGGGAATGGTTTTGCCATGAGCATCCTAACTCTATAGCCATTTCTGGGCATAGTTTAGACTAAGGTTCACCATACCATGATCTGGTACCATTTCAGTACCATACCAGTGGCAAACTAGTCAAGTGGAATAAGGGACCTCAAACCATGAACTATCCTAAATTAGGCTGAATCAAACGGTTCGGTTCAGTTTGGGTGGTTCAAAGTTGGTTTGGTTGGTGTTCCCCCTGTATCGAACCAACAAGCTAAACCATTCCAATTTCGGGCCGATTCGGTTTGGTTTTCCCCAAACCATCCGACATGGGACGGTTCAGCATATGATGGTCTAGGCCCATGCTTAAATAGCAAACAATGAAGGAAAAATAAACTAGTCCAATTGCAGCTCTGATCCTATAATGACTATTATGTTGAAAGATATACTGAAAATAAAAATAAATGGAAAGGTATACAATTGTCATTTAATTTTACTTAAAGGCCTAGAACCATGCATATTCATGTTATCTCATAAAGCCAGTTTAAGTGTCCAATAGGCATGACCTGTCTCATGAACCTTAATTAGATAAAATGAGACAGACACAAAGCCTGCATTGTAATTCATGTACTCAAGCAACAGACATACATAATGATGCACAACTTACAGTTCTCAGGCGCTTAACACCATTACGGCCAGCAGCCAAGTGCCCATCTTGACTATTACCTCCTGAAAGAGAAAAAATGGATACCACCGATCCATCATCCTGGAAAAACGAACAACAGAATCTGAGGAACAAACAAAATAAGAATAAAAAAATATAGTACAATCATGCATTTCTCAAGGCAATATAAAAACTAACTTTTTTGATTTATGCATAAATACACCTATTTGGATTGAAAAATATGAACTGGTGTGAGTGCGAAAGATTAAAAATAAGACAGTATAAATATTAGCATGGCATATCCATGCTTAAGCTCAATTCGCGTCAATGTCCTACTCATTGGAGGTGATCATAAGCAGCAATTCATATGTATATAGTCTTTCAGCCCTTCAGGCCTTGTTTAGGAAATGGAAAGATAATGCCCAAAAAATAAATTCCTAGGAAGTGTATGCCTGAAAAATGGATTTCTAGGAAAGAAATTATTGTCTATTTAGTTCACCATAAAAAAGTGACTTGAGAAGCACACTTTTTCGAGTGGCTTATCTTTGGTTGACCAACCACTTTCCTGCGAAGTGAGTAGAGAATATCATAAATGCCTTTGCACATAAGATGCACATTTGGTTGGCTCAAACTAACCGTGTTAAATTGTAAAGTAACAATCTTATTATTATTTAGTATAATTAATATTTGAAAATCCATTGACAATAAACATAAAATATTATTTGGTATATAATTAATTACAAAAAATTTTACACTATTGTTTCACAAACTTATACAATCAATAGGTAGCAAAACACTAAGGGGACATTTGGTATAGCGTATCTTAACAAAGAGCACCATTGAACTAGATGGAAGTGATAGAATCACCACATTTAGTAACTTTAGCTACACCCAATATTATTTCCTATTAATATAATATAATTTGATATTACAAGATTATATGATAATATGATATAATACTATTATATTATAGTAATAATAATATACAATTATAGTAAAATATAAGGAAATTCTTGAATTCAAAATTTATTTTGTTTTATTTTGTTCATAGGTTCAAGGGTATTTTTGGAATAAAAATTTTGACCAATGTCCAAACCTATGGAGTGTCTTTCCTATATCTGTTATGGATAGCCATTTCCTATATGGATACGAAAGTAGTTTTTCATGGGAAGTGCTCTTTCTTATTAACCCATTTGAAGCCTCCAACAAAACAAGAAGCATTTTTCCACTTTCCAATAATCTCGATTTTCCATTGCTATTTCCCTCCAGCCAAAAGAGACCTTATAATGGAAAGAACAGTAACTAGCTTTCTAATGAAGTGAAATGCTAAGTTGTTTGTTGATTCATGTTATACTTGCGCATGAGGAACTCATAAAAGATCCATGCTAAGATAATAACACAACCACGAGTACTACAATCCAAAATGATTGGACTAATCACATGATTAGCACACAAAAAAAGATGCATTAGAGATAATGTTCGCATACGGATTCATACCACCCCATACTAGGCATTTGTATCATGTTGATCAAGTACTAGCGCGGTATCAAGGTTAGTACAATATACGAGTCGGACCAGCTTATATTGGACATAATTGACTAGTTCCGATTGATTTTGTATTGTACCAACCCATATCACTCGGTTTCAAACAAAACCATGGCTAAGCACGAGAAAAGGGTCTCCCAATGCTATGTTGGCAAAAAGCTAATATCGTACCATACCAGATACAATATGCCACTTTAATAAGGTACCAATATGATACTAGGTACCGACACAACAACCTTGATTGGAAATTATATCATGGTAAAAACAATGGCAATGGAACAAGGGATGCCACAATATTTTTAAAATTAACAGAAGGTTAGAAATGAAGGATGATGTAGACACCAAAGCATTAAATATCTTAGTTAAGAAATTGAAGATGTTTCAATTGCACTGCTCCAGAAGTTATCACACTGGAGAGGCAAAAGTAAATGAAGAAATCAAAGAAGGAATAATTATAAACAGAATTGCAGCTAGCACACTAATTAAATGAATAAACCACCGGGAATCAGGCTAGCCTGCTTTAGGATAAGTTGTTCCTACTGCCTAATGATTCTACATGCAAGAATTTCTTGGGTTTGATTTCCTAGTCCCTCTAATATCAAGGGATTCTCATGGGCTTCCTTAGGCCAAATGCAACCAGTTAAGAAAGAAATTTTGGTTGACTATTTTATTAGAAAGAAGAAACCAATATTATCATCACTATCCTTTTGAAAGAAGATGACACTTGGATTGCAAGGATTTTAAGTTGTTCATCTTAAATCTTACATTAAGTTGCTCATCTTAAATCTTACTGATTGAATTAAAAAATATTTTTCAATTCAGGATTGGGTTGACTGGAGAACTAATCACAGGTATGCAAAGTGTGTTGCATCTAGGCAAAAGGAACTAAGAGCTACACATGCATAGGCCAAGCCTAGGAAGCAGTTTCTGTAACAAGATCATGTCAAAGAGTCTTAGCATGCAAAGTGTGGTAATATAGGTTGCATACTGAATGAAGAACATGGCACATGTAGTGGTTGTCAGCTCTTGATCAGCAATACAAAAATAATAAAGGCCAATTGTCTAGATTCCAGATCTATCGTATTACCAAATAAAGATAATTATTACCAAGGATCTCAATAAACCACATTCTAACTATTCATTCACTCATCATCTGATCTCATCCCAACAAATAACTAGTTTAGTCACACCAAACAATCGTTAGAACTATGGATCAAAGTTAACTCCCTAAACAGAAAAAGAACATGTCTTCACCTACCAGTCACACTAAAACAACAAACTTCTACAAGTGCAAACCATATTCTCGGTTTTCCCTATAAACATTAAAAATAGTTCGAGATAAGAAGCTAAACATGGAATGCAACTTCTTCGATGGAGCAGTCTTCAATAGGACAAGTGAAACAAAGGACAATCCTTTTTGCAATCACAGATCTCGTACAACTTTTTTGCACTCAGATCAGAATCAAGACACCCAGCAATTCTAAAGCGCTCTAACAGTCCCCAAATTTCAAACCCTTCCCAAACTCGAAATCAAGAAAATGCGGTAAAGCAAAACGGAAATCGAGAAATCAAGAAAGAAGGAAAGAAAAAAACAAGAAAAGGCAAGAATTCTCCAAAAAAAAGATTTTTTTTTTACTGAGTAAAAGAAACAACCTTCCAACCTGATCGATTTCTTGACATGATGATAACCAAATCCAGCATTATTTACGGCACCGATCAAGATATGCTATCTTTCTTGGCATCAAAACAACAATTCGATGAACAAATCAAGAAGTAATAGAGAAGGGGATGGAGATTTGAGAAACCTTGGAGGTGCCACGGTAGTGAGTCCAAGAGCCCCAGGCCGAGGGGTAGGGTTCGCCGACGTTGTACGGGAGATCCTTGACGCCGGCGCCGGATCCGGCAACCACTCCCTTGAGAAATTTTAACATTGCTTCCTTTCCTCCGAGGAGCGGATAGAGGAGAAGATAAACGATACAGACGTGAGAGAACGGTGGAGCTTCTGCGATCAAGATCTCGAGAAGGAAGAAGGGGGAAGTGGAGACGGAAGAAGGTCTCGAATAAGCTTGGTATTTTCCTAGATAAATAAATTGGGACAATAAAATGGTTTGGTAGAATAGTCCGGCGGAATAAATAGATTCGGAATCCGACAGCCACGTTATTGTTTATGTTTCCGGCTCCTGAGGGCGAGCTCAAGCGTGGTCGGCGCGATAGCAAGTTTAGTGATGTGATCCGCTGGAACATGTTAGTGTATTACAAGAATATATTTGGATATTTGGAGAAGGGATTCCATTTAAAAAATTTTAAATTTAAAATCAAAATTACTTTCAATAAAAAAAATTTAAATTCTCTGAAAGTTATAATTTTTTTAAAAAATCCTGTACAAATTCGTGAAAGTATTATCTATAAATTCTTGAAAATAGTCTCTTTGCACGTCAAAATATTTAATTTTGCTTACATACCAAAATATATCCATCAATATTAAAAATTTTTATTAACAAAATTTATATAAATATTTATTTTATTTTATATAATTATACAACTCAACTAACTCAACTCATCTAAGCCTTTTTTAACTACACGAGGTCGATTACATGAATATGCTTCCTCCATTATATCTATTCGAATCAATCGATATTCAAATTATAAATAATTATATTTTTAATTATTTTTATTTTTTAGTCTATCTCTATCTTATCATGGATTGTTAAAAAAATATTATTTCTAACTAAAGCATCTAAAGATTACGTTGTATATATTATTTTATATAATATATATTTTTTAAATATTTATATTATTTTATTTATTTTATATATTTGTTAACAAAAATATTTATTTATTTAGAATATTGTTAATATAGATATCACTAAATTAAAATATTTATGTTATTATATTAAAATTTATGTCCTAAATAAATATTTTATAATATAAAAATAATAAATATTTTATGGTTAATTTTATATATTTTATAAATAAAAATTATTTTTAGATTGATAAAATTTATAATAAAATATAAAATAATTCTATTATTTATAATACTGCATTAAATACCAAAATATAAATATTTATTAAAATATTATAATATCACATAAAATAAAGATTAGTAATTTTTAATAAATATATATTAATATAATTTATATATAAATTTTATTAATTTTAACAAATATTAATAAAAAATATTTTAATATTGATAATAAAATACTATGTTAAATAAAATAAATATTAAAAGTTTGTTGCTTAAATATTTAATATTTACATAAAAATATTAAACAATTTATATAAAATTATAGTGATATTTAAAAAATTATAATCCTTAGATAAATTTCATTTAAGGGAACTATTATTCAAATAAAAAATTATTAAATTTTAAAATTGTAGAATGTTATATTTTAAATGCTATATTTTAAAATTCTATATTTTTAAAATACCTCATCCAGTGCAACCTTAATCTTTGAGAAGATAATAAATAGTTGTGTGAGAGTGGTGTTTGAAAGTAATATAAAAGTTAGAAAAAATTATTATGATCCCCCACTACAACTTGTTTTTGGTGATGGTAATGTTGGGTCATATTGGGTTGAGGTCGATAGCCTAACCTAAGGGTCGTAAATTTTTGTTCAGATTTGAGCCAATCTAACTTATAATACAATATAATTTTATATTTTAATCTCAAGTTCAAAATCAAATTGATTGAAATTAGGTTGAGTCGGATTAGTTAGATTAGTTTATATTGAACTTAAAATGAGGCAAAATTAAGGCTCCAAATAAATCAGGTCAATTTGTGGCTCAACTCAATCATGATCCAATTAGACTTGATTTAGTCTATATTTAAAGGTCCATAGGTTGGATCAAGTTTAAAAATTAAACCTGATCTAAATTTTAGATTAGGATTGGATCTTTTTTTTTTTACTCAACTTGACCCAATCTTTAAACCTTAGTTATGTAAATCTCATTTTTCTTTACTTCAATTATCTTCATAAATTCATTGAATAAATTATAACTTAAACTAATTCTCCTTTAAATACTAGCAACTCACTGGACTATTCCAATCTTTTTCTCTAATTATATTTAAATATCTATATTTTTTATTTATTTTGATAAATTCTTATTTATAATATCTCTAAATATATCAGTAAAGATTTTAGAAATCAAATTTCTAAACTTAGAAATGATCATTTATTTAGATAGAATTAAAAGTCTTTGAATTAAAACTTAAATTTAAGTTGATTCTTTTAATCTTATTTTTATTATTTAATGGGTCTATTAAATCATCAATTACTAAATTTTAGTAATAAAATAATAGTTAAATGCTTGTCTAAAAATATAATATTTTGGGTTAGAGTCGAATAAACTCGAATGACCTATTGAGTCTAAAATTTCTTCTATGAATTCAATTCAATTAATAAGTAAATTGGGTTCGAATCTAAAATTAAGATTTGAATATAAAATTAGGTTGGATTAAAATTAGGTATGATTCAATTCAATCTGACCCTTTTGCAAGTTGTTTGCGTGAAAGTGCTTGGCCTAAGGCCTATGGCTATTCACAAAGGAAAAGATTTGCTGCACCAGAGGGTGGTGCAGCAAGTGCGCACTGAGAGCACGGATTAATTGATCATGCACGCATGCCGCCATACATGAGATGCGTGATAAAACCTATTGAGCCTCGGTATGCATAGTGATATATGTGTGCAGCTAATTTGCGCATCCGATGTATATTTGTTGCACCTCCCTTCAATGCGGCAAATGTTTTTTGTTAGCAAATCATCCGCTTGAAAGGTCCATCCTCTCCAACTTCTCATGCGCCCACCACCCAAGCCGCCCTCAGCCGCGCCCACCGCCCTCCTTTTCTCCCATCATTAGGACAACAGATAGGGTGCCATTGTTTGTTCGGGTCTAAGTTTTAGCAAACCCAAACTCGGTTCTTACTTTCCTTCCTCTGCATCTTCTATCTAATGCTGTCATCCCGATTATGTGCCTAAGGAGGATAGAGAGATGCTTTAAGGATTTTCTCTGGGCCTCTATGCAGGATGGCCATAGTTTTCATCTACAGGCATGGGATACTGTTTACATACCGATTCAAGAAGGTGGCCTTAGAGTCCAGCCTCTGATGGTTAAGAAAGAGGCTCTAATTGCTAGGCACGCTTCGCAGTTTCTACTTGATCCGCATTGTCTCTGGACCTCTTTTATGCGTGCTAGATATGGTACCTGGACTCCTTCCATGGACTTTCAACCTTTTGATGGGTATTTCTTCTTTTGAAAGGAGGTTTGCCGATGTACTCTAGCTATCCTGAGCAATATCTCCTGAATGATTGGAGACGGCTCCTCGATTGATGTTGTTAAGGATACTTGGAATTCTGATACCCCCTTTCACAGTGGCCTACTTTCATTAGCATTGATGTTCCAACCAGTATGAGGGTTATGGATCTAATCTCTCAAGATCCCTTCTCATGGCATACCCCCATGGTGGAGAGGAGCTTTCTTGTCGGATTCTTTCTATTCCTCTCATCCCGAGGCATACAACTGACACTAGGTTATGGTGAAGATCATATCTTTTTAGGGCTCCCACCAGGGACCTTGTGGAGGTTTACAGGCCACAGCCTCAGTGTACGATGGATGCTACTTGAATTTGGAAGCTCTCCATTCATCTCAGGGTTTAGCTTTTTATATGAAAGCTAGTGTGGGACTGTCTTCCCACCTGTTTCCTGCTCTTTGGAAGGCAACTTTCCATTCAGGCTATTTGCCCTTTGTATGGGCAGAAGAAGGAGACTACAGACTATGTCATCTTCATCTGCCCCAGAGCGAGAGGGATTTGGCATATGCTGGGTTATTACTGTAGAGTGGATGATACGGGTTCTGCGCGGTCCTCTTTCATTGATGATATTCAGAGGGCCAACCAGCAGACGGGCACCCTTTGGGCTGCTGCAGCATACCAAATCTGGTTATCCCAGAATCTGCTTATATTCACTCGGCAAAATTCATACTTCACTGTAATGCTGTTGATTCTGACACCTCTGGCCATTGGGGATTTCCTGCTGCTTCGGCAGCAAACCGTCATACGGTTTTTATTTCTTGGGAGCCCCCCTTCAGGGTTTGTCAAAATCAACTTTGATGGAAGTATTGGGGAAAGACTAGCAGGTTCAGCTTTTATTATCTGAGGGACTGATAGTGCTTTGTTGTCGGCGGGTGGCTTTGGCATCCTAGACTCATCTGCCCCTATGGCTGAGCTTTATACAGCCTGGACTGGTATTTCCTACGCTACTCGGATTCTTTATGCTCATTGCCTTCTCATCAAGGGGGATTCTCTTACTGTCATCCGATGGCTTCGGAAGGAAAGCTGCAATTAAGTCCCCATCAATCCATTGATTCACAACATCTGGTCTATCCTTCGGGATGTGCACAGAGCCCAGATCCATCATATCTATCGCAATGCTAACTCTGCGGCTGATTGGGTGGCGGCCTCTGTGGCCCATCATGCTAGATTTTAGATTTGGAACCAGGGTAACCCTGTCCTCTTGTCCTTAAACAAATTTTGTATTCTGATCTATTGGGGCTGACTTGCACTAAAATAGTGTGATCACCTGTCTGTACCAAAAAAAAACCCAAACTCAGAGAACTGTAGTGTCTTATCTAAATTTTGTTTGACACCTATGCTACCAAGGAATTGGTTCGTATCCGGGTTCCAAACCCATCAAGTTATAAGGTTGGGGTATATTAGGACCAATGCCTTGCCCAACTTCAGGTTTGGGTTGTAGCTTAGGGTTGGGTTTCCATCAAATACTAAAAGAATGTATCATAAACAATCAGTCAAGTTGAAAATCTCCATAATGAAACATCCAAGTAGTAATTACATGCTCGAAAATCTATTATATAGAGTAAAATGGAGTAAATTTTATTTTCGGCTACCATGCGTACAATCCTATTGAATATTATTTTTTATTGAATTTAATTTTATTGGATGCTATTTAGTATATATTAATTGGCCATGTGTCATGCTCCATCCTTCCCTTCATCTTGGCACTTCAGATATTGTTTCCCCATTCAACTCTTATTCCGATCGATCTTGACTTCCATTTTGTATTTCTGATATGGGGTAAAATCGTCACTGCACTAATTGGCAGATATGGAAGTCGGCAAGGCTTATTTCTGGGCTTTGACCTGCTAACTGCCATAATCAGATAGGGCCGAACTATCTCCATACCTTAGCGGGTCCGAGCCTTATCCTCTTGAATATGGGCATCATCACTGCTCCGATCCACGCCAGATATCCCGAGAGATGAACTACCATGATCGCTAAGATCTCCAAGCAAACTTCCTAAAGCGGAATCAGGAGCTGAACATGACACTCCGCCCATGATCATCGGAATTTTAAATTCCCAATAAGGCATTCGTCACCTCCTCAACCATTAATCCCCATAACCGATGGGATTCTAATCATCTCAGTTTTCGACTACCTAAAATGCCTGAAAAATCAGATAATGACTTACCATCTCAGCGGCGCATAAATAACATGTCCCAAGACCCCCAGGTATGCTCTTTGAAGACATTCTTTAAACCTAAGAACTCTAAACATAAGTCATTACTCCTTCCTCAACAACCTTCTCCTCACACCTGTTAGCTGAAGATTCTTACTGATTTAGGCGTCGGAGGGTCTTCCGCAGGGACCATCCCCTATGATTCCTATGTGAGGACTATTTTACAGGTCCATCAAGATGAGAGAATATTACCTAGATCATGATGTGCACCATTCTCAAGTCAAAGAACGAGAATCAGCGGTAACAGATTGGTGCTAGAGAAAGGGCCTCAAGTCTTTCTAAAATTTGAAATCAAGGAGATAAGGTTCAGATAAGAAGGACGTTTCCTCAATGACCAACTGTAAGAAAGTAACCGCAGATGCTCCTGATCAGGCCACCTCTCAGAGGCTTGATCCACAAATAATATGGCATCTTCGCAGCCGCCACCAACTAAGGCTCCTCCACTGTTAACAGCTCCAGTCACCCAAGACCAGTTTGGCGTGCTAGTCCAGCAAGTTCAAGCCCTAGCACAATTGGTGTAGGGGCTCTATGGAGTTCCTTTTCCGGCTGCACCTACTCAGCAATGGCCCAATGGAACAGCCGCCCCGATGGAATAGCCACTCGGTCCTAATGGTAGCTCCTCCACCTAGCCCACTCGAGGCCACGAGCCTCCGTGATAACCCGACCACGAGGAAGGACCGAAGCCAGCGCAGCAAAGAACAGGAATAGAAGTATGCCTCGATCCCATCGGGCCCTGCTCCTTATTTTCAATTTTCTTGTGTCACGATTCAACACCATGGTCGCGGTCCCCCCATCCAGTCTCTCCAATTGTACGAGATTGCGAGGTGCAACAGCAACTCCAAGAGATGCGCCAAGAGTTAGCGCTGTCAGACAGACATCCTATCCTCAACCCAAGGTGGATCAAGGTATATCATTTATCGACAGAATCATGAAGGAAGTGGTCCCGACCCACATCAAGCTTCCTACGATCGAGCCGTACCGTGGGACCATCGACCCCAATGACTACTTGAGCAGTTTTGATCCATCATAATGTTCCATGGAGCATCAAATGAGATTCTATGCTGGGCCTTCCCCTCTACTCTCTAAGGGCCCGCTAGGATATGGTTTGGCACTCTGAAGCCGAATTCCATTAACTCCTTCGACGAACTGGGTCGCCTATTCACCAGCTAGTTCGTCAGCAGCTGTCGCCAACAAAGAAGATCCGACTCCCTCTCCAAAGTCAAGCAACGAGAGGGGGAGTCCTTAAGAAGTTTTCTTGACCATTTCAATGTGGCCATGTTGAAGTTGACCATCTCAACCATGAGGTGACTATGTCCACCTTAGCAGACGAGTATCGAAGGAAGGGGACTTTTACTTAGCTATGAAGGTCAACTACCCCAAGATCTCTCCGACATGATGGTTTTGGTAGACAAATACGTCAGGGTCGAAGAATCCAAAAGGTCGGCTTGAGCCGAACAGTCCAAAAAGAAAGAGAAGAAAAGCTAAAAAAAGAACCAACTTACTTATCCTGCAAGCCCACCTCGCGCCAAAGGGCTCCTTTTCCACTAAGGGAGCGTACCAGGAGTCCAACATGAATTCAATCAGTTTACCCCGCTCACCGTGCCCTGTGCATAGATCCTAATGAGATCGAATGACAACTCCCTCGGTCAAAGCCCTCCGAGGAAACATGGCTTGGAGGGACATGACGAAGCACTATCGGTATCTAGTGTTGGGCACTGAGCCATGCCCGGTACGGCATGGCCTAGGCTCGTCGGGCCACACCACTAGATGGGCCGTGCCTGGCATGGCCCAATAATAAACAGGCCATGTTGGGCACGACATGGTAAAAAAAAATCAGGCCCGGCACGGCCCACCATGGCATGGCTCATAATGGCTATATAGAAAACAGCTAGAAATGGCTATAAATGGTCGTATGGGAGGGTTTGACCCCCAACAGCCATATAACAGCTATATTGAAGGGTATTTTTGAAAAAAAATTAGGACTTATATAAATATCACATTCCTCCCTCATTCTCATCACACCAAACCAACTCTTCTCTTCTTTTCTACTACTACTATTTCTCTCTTCTAGCAACTACTCTAGCAATTTAATTTTTAGTTTGCAAGTATTCTAGCAAGTGGCAAGTGCTCTGGCAAGTGGCAAGTGCTTTAGCAAGTGTTCAAGTGCTACACAAGAGAAGGTTCTTGTTGAGAAGTATAAGAGAAAGAAGGTCACTTTTTATTGAGAAGCGAGAGCATAAGACTCAAGAGGAAGCTTACAAATCTCGGCTCCATGCCTCCTCCATCTATGATCTTCTTCTCAATTAGTTTTTATTTTTTTGCATTCATTAATTAAAAATTTTAGATATGGCATCTTATGACAAAATAATTTTGGCATGCACCCTTTTTCTAAGGGTGAGAAAACTAATCTTCAACCCCAAGTTCCGTCTAGAGCCAGTGTCAGTGAATGTCAAATCTCTTCTCGTAAGAGGACTAGTGATGTTTGGAATGATTTTGATAGAATTATGGTTGATGGAGTCTACAAAGCAAATATAGAAAATATGTAAAACTGTACCGTTGTACTAGTATGAGGAATATGGTATTTAAAAAGACATCAAGTCTACTCATAGGATGCATGATTTTTCATCAGCAAAGTACCCTTAATATACAAGAGGGATCACTTGTAGGTAATTTTGCATATAACCATAAAAATTAGAGAAAATTACTTATAAGATAGATAGTTCAGGATGAATTATCTTTTAGTTTATGTGAATCTTATAATTTAAAATGTTTTATTCAATTAGGCCTACAACCTGCTTATAGAAGAACTAGTAGGAGTACATTTAGAAGAATGGCTATGATAAACTTTTTAGCAATGAAACAAAGTTTAACTGAAACTCTCTCTAATTTAAATGTAAGAGTTTAGTAATTGTTTTATTGCTATTACTGCTCATTATATTGATAATGATTGGCTATTAAATAAATGAATTCTTGCTTTTTGTGCTTTTGATTTTTAGGAGCAACAAATTTGAAATGCTATTTATCAAACAGCATGCTTATATAATATTAATGATAAAATAATGTCTATTACTTTTGATAATGCATCTAACAATAATTCTATTGTTGCATTATTAAATGATTCTTTGCATCCCATTTTAAATGAATAATTATTTTATATTAGATGTGCATGTCATATATTAAATCTTTTTGTTTAATCTGGCATGGACATAATTCAAGATATTATTTCAAAAATTAAAATCTAGTTTCTTTTATTCATGCTTCAAGAGCAAGACTTCAAGAATTTAAACAATTATGTGTAGATCATGATAAACATTTTAAAAAATTTAAACTTGATGTAATTACTCCTTGGAATAGTACTTATATCATGATATATGATGCATATCCATATAAGAACTTATTAAGTGCTTATACTAATGATCATGGATTAGGATTTACATTGACTAAAACTAATTGGAATAAAGGTAAAATTTTAGAAGATTTTTTAGTTACTTTTTATGATGCTACAAATGTTCTTTCTGGTATTTGTTATCTAACTTTTTGTCCATTTTTACAAAAAGCATATGTATTTAGTGAAAAATTTAAAGAACATAGATATGATGATGTTTTAATGCCTATTATACGTCATATGAAAACTAAATGGAATGAATATTGAAATAGGATATGTCTTTTGTATAACTTAGCTGCAATTTTTGATTCTAGAGTTAAATTAACTGACGTAAATATTTTAATTAATGAATATTATGAAAATATGAATCAAGATCTTGAACCTGCTAAAGATGAGGTAACACGACTTCTTAATAATATTTATGCTTTATGATGATAAAATTTATGGATCTAGAATACCTACTCAAAGCTCTGCTTCTTTTTCTAGATCTTGTTTGTCATCTATTTTTTCATTCATTGTACAAAGAAGACACACACTGCTTCATCTTCTTCATCTCACTCTTCTTCATCATTAAGTAATGAATTAGAATTTTATTTACGAAACAATCTTTATTTGCATATGATGAAGATCAAATAGAAATTTTAGATGTATTAGCTTGGTGAAAGAGTGTTAGAATCAATATCCTATTATGTCTGCCATTGCACGATATATTTAGCTGTGCCGATGTCCACAGTAGCATCGGAATTCGCTTTCAGTGCAGGTCGGCGTGTTCTAAATGAAAAGAAAAGTAGAATGACTTACGAGACGGTTGAGATGCTTCTTTGTTTTAAAGATTGGTTGGATGCTGAGGTGAGGCTTCAAGATAAAGATGGATATGACTTAACCAGCAAAGATGATGATGACATAAATACTACTGATGAGTGAGTCATCTTTATTTTTATAATTATATATTTTTATAATTGTTAAAGTGAGTCATCTCTATTTTTTCTTCTTTCTTATTGTATTTTGAAGTCAGGCCTAGCCCACTCTTCCTTCATGTACCATTTTGATTTTAAATTAATAAACTGATAGGGGTCTACGCCAAATCCTCCACCATTAAGGTAGCTTATATTAATAAATTTTTTTATTTTTAATAATTTTTTAATTTTTTTAAAAATATTTTTTACTTAAATTTTTTATCAGGCCCATATGGGCCGTGCCAGCCCAGGCCCATGTGGGCCATGCCGAGCCAAGCCGACAGGCCAAATTTTTTGAGCTCGGCATGGCACGGCACGGTTTAATGGGCCATGCCAGTACGGCCCAAGTTCCTGCCGGATCGTGCCGGGTCATGGGCGGCACAGCCCGATGCCCAACTCTATCGGTATCATTGTGATTATGTATATGATATGAAGAATGCTGGCAACTCTGAAATAAGATTGAACAATTCATCCACCAAGGGAGGCTAGAACGATTCAAAGAAGCCTCGGAGCTTGATAATAGAGCAGAGCGCCAACCTAATCTTTGACAGCAACCTCTGTCGAACCCATCGACCGCTGGCAATGTTAATATGTTTGTCATGGTCAGGACCTTCTAGGGTTGGCCAAACAAGGATGAAAACCCACCAAAAAGGGCTCGATCCGAAGGACTCACATTCTCGGATAAAGACCTTCGTGGGATACAGTATCCCCATGATGATGCACTTGTTGTATCCCTAAATATGAATAACTATGATTTACATCGGGTTTTAATTGATAGTGAAAGCTCAGTTAATGCTTTGTACTTTGATGCTTTTATGAGAATGAATCTACGAATAAAAGACCCTCGAGCCATGGACTTTACTCTGATGGGGTTCACTAGCGACACCATTACGCCCAAAGGAGTAATCACCCTGGCAGTTCGGGCGGGTACCTAGCCTTGCACAACAACCATCTACATGGATTTTTTGGTGACCAAGCTTTGATCGCCATACAATGCCATCCTCGGCAGGCCCAGGCAAATGTCCCTCAGGGCTGTGATCTCTATACCTCACCTCATTATGAAGTTTCCTACGAAGTGGGGATAGTTCGAGGGAGCCAGGCCACCACTCGATATTGTTTCGTCGCTAACCTTCAATTCATGAAGGGCCAAGGTCGATGATCTTGATGCTCGGAAGGACCTTGCTGAGCAAAGAGAAGAGCCAATCGAGGAGCTTGAAGAAGTGTCGCTCGATGAGGCCTGGCCTAATCGAACCATAAAGGTCGGATCCCATTTGGGAGGGAAGCTTCGGTAGGACTTGATAAACTTTCCCAGAGGTACTAACGTATTGCCTGGTTAACCTCAGACATGCCAGGGATCAGTCCAGATGTCCTCATCCACCGACTCAACGTGGATCAAACGTTTTGATTGGTCAAGCAAAAGAAGAGGAGCTTCATCCAAGAGCGCTAGAAGGCCATTGAAGAGGAAGTTGATAAACTTCTCAAGGTGAACTTTATTTGGGAGGTGAGTTATTCCAACTGGCTGGCGAACATTGTCATGGTGAAGAAGTCGAATAGCAAGTAAAGAACCCGCATCAACTTTACAAACCTTAATAAAGCATGTCCAAAGGATAGCTTTCTCCTACCGAGGATTGATCAGCTGATGGATGCTACCTCGAGCCATCAGATGCTTACTTTCATAGATGCCTACTCAGCCTATAATTAGATCCAGATGGCATCCAAAGATGAAGAAAAGACAACCTTCATTACTGATAAAGGTATCTACTGTTACTGAGTTATGCTTTTTGGTTTAAAAAATGCTAGACGACCTATCAAAGGCTGGTTAATAAGGTCTTCAAAGACCAGATTGGCCAAAATATGAAAGTCTTTGTGGATGATATGTTGGTAAAAAACAAGGAGGCATCCCAGCACATCGATGATCTTATGAAAAGCTTTCGCGATACTCAGAAGGTATCACATGAAATTGAATCCGACCAAGTGCGCCTTCGGAGTCAATTCGGGGAAGTTCTTGAGCTTTGTAGTCTCTCAACAAGGCATCGAGGCAAATCCCTAGAAGATCCAAGCTCTTCCGAAAATGGTGCCCCCTAGGTCGGTTAAGGAGGTGCAAAGCCTCACATGAAGAATCATGGCGCTCAACCGCTTTATCGCTCGATCTATCGAGAAGTGTCTTCCTTTCTTCAAGGCACTTTGTTCGGCTAAAAGTTTTCAGTAGACTCCGGATTGCCAAAACTCTTTTGAGGATCTCAAAAAGTACCTCGGTTCACCGCCACTACTTGACAACCCGAAGCTTAAGAATATCTTGTACTTATACTTGGCAGTCTCGAAGAATGCTATCGGGTCAGTGCTAGTCTGGGAGGAGAATAAAATCCAAAAAATGGTCTACTACATCAGCAAGTTGCTTCGTGATGCTGAGTCTAGATACACTGAATCGAGAAGATGGTGCTAGTGTTAGTGACATCTGCACAAAAATTGTCCTTACTTTCAGGTGCACACCATGGCAATTCTGACCGACTAGCCAATTAAGATGGTTCTTCATCGTTCAAAAGTGTTAGGAAGGATGGCAAAGTAGGCTATAGAGTTGAGCGAATACAATATTATTACCGGCCTTGCCCCGCCATCAAGGCATAAGTTCTGGCAGATTTTCTTCTCGAGTGTATAATTCCAGAGGATGGATCAACACCGGAGTTCTTCGGGCAAACAAAGACTGAGGCTCAATGGCTGCTTCATGTAGACGGAACCTCCAGCACAAGCAGCTCCAGTGCGGGTCTAGTCCTCACCAGCCCAGAAGGAATCATATTTGAGTACGACATTTGCTTTTCTTTTTTGGTATTCAATAATGAGGCTGAGTATGAAGCTTTGCTTGCTGGACTTCGAATCGCCTACGACCTGAAAATCAAAAAGCTGAATGTATACACTAATTCCCAATTGATCGCTGGCCATGTACGAGGAGGATTTGAAGCTCGGGAGTTGAACATGGTTCAGTATCTTCATAAGGTATGCGATTTGTTCTCTAATTTCTCCGAACTTGAGATCATTCAGGTTTTGAGAGCCGAGAATGCTCACGCCGACCTTCTCTCCTGGCTGGCCACCACTGACTCCATGGACCTAGAGCGAAAGTTCCATTTGAAAGTCCTTGAGAAGTTCAGTGTTGCAAATGCCAACCATGTGCTGCAAATTGAGGCCGAACCATCTTGGATTGACCCAATTCTTAACTACCTAAGCGATGGTTCCTCCCGATGGACAGAAAGGAGGCAAGAAAACTGAAATTTAGGCGCCCCATTATGTCTTGCATGATGATCAGTTATACAAGCGCTCCTTCTTTATGTTGTTGCTCAAATGTCTGCGGCCTTCAGAGGCCGATTATGCTTTGCGGGAGGTCCATGAAGATATCTATGGCAACCATATGGGTGGGATGAGCCCTCTACCACAAGGTACTACATCAAGAATACTACTGGCCAACTATGTAGAAGGACTCCGACGACCTTGTTGAGCTTGTGATTTATGCCTGTGATACTCCAACATCCAAAGGCTCCCTTCTACGCACTTAACACCCATTGTATTCGCTGACCCTTCATCAAATGAGGGATGGACATCCTCGACCTATTTCCTCCTACTATCGGGCAGAGAAAGTTTCTGTTGATGGCAATCGACTACTTTACCATGTGGGTCGAGACCGAGACAGTCACTCAGATAACTGAATCCCAAGCCAAAGACTTTGTATGAAGGTTGATCATCTGCCGGTTTGGTCTTCCATATACTATTATCATAGACAACAGCCGACAGTTCAACAATCCAGGTTTCGAGAGTTTTGTGAAGATCATGGCATTAGCCATCGGCTTATCTCAGTTGGTTACCCCCAGACTAATGGCGAACGGAAGTAACCAATCAGACCCTACTACAAGGGATCAAGGCCCGGTTCAATAGCGTGAGGTAGATAGGCAGACAAACTTACCATGTCCTTTGGGCCTATCGGATAATGTAGAGGATCCCCATTGGTGAGATCCCATTTAGGATGGCCTTGGCACCGAAGCTGTCATCCCGGTTGAAGTAGGTCTACCCTCACCGAGGGTCGAAGGCTACTCAAAGGAGTCAAATGATGAACAACTTTGAGCCAACCTCGATTTGATTGAAGAAATCAAAAAAAGGCTCAGGTCTGAATGGCCACGTATAGCAACGTGTAGCCCACTACCATTCCTCTAGAGTTAAAGAAAAGTTATTTCTCTGAGGCGACCTCATACTCCACAAAGCGTTGGTCTCCAAGCCTACGGAGCAAGGGAAGTTGGCACCGAATTGGGAGGGTCCCTATCAGGTTGCAAAGATCATCAGGCCTAGCACTTATAAGCTCTAGGACCTCGATGGATGGGCCATTCTTTGGACATGAAACTTGGATAATCTTCGAGTATATTATCAGTGAAGTACTTCTAAACCAAGCCACTTTGCTTGTTGTAATAAGGCTTCATTCTGCATTTGAAAGGTTTCTCTTTTAATCATTTTCCCTGAGTTATCGAGGAAGACAGGTTTCACCTAGTTATTGGCTCACGGGTCTGTATCTCCGTACCTCAGCATGGTTGAGCATTATTCTGAACCTCGACAAAGCCAATCGAAATACCTTGGCAATGCCAAGTAAAATATATTATTTTCGTACCTCGGCATGGCCGAGCATTATTTCGAACCTCGGCAAAGCCAGTCAGAATACCTTGGCAGCCCCAAGTAAAATATATTATCTCTGTACCTCGGTATGACCGAGCATTATTTCTAATCTCGATATAGTCGGTTAGAATAACTTGGCAGCACCAAGTAAAATATATTATCTCCATACCTCGGTACAACTGAGCATTATTCCGAACCTCGACAAAGCCGGTCAGAATACCTTGGTAGTACCAAGTAAAATATATTATCTCGGTACCTCGGCACGGCCGAGCATTATTTTGAACCTTGGCAAAGCTGGTCGAAATACTTTGGCAGCGCCAAGTAAAATGTATTATCTTCGTACCTTGGCATGACCAAGCATTATTCCAAACTTTAGCAAAGTCGTTTGAAATACCTTGGAAGCATCAAGTAAAATATATTTTCTCCACACCTCAGCATGTCCAAGCATTCTTCGAGCCTCGACAAGGCCGATCGGAGCTATCTATGACTTGGTAAGACCAAGTGTCTATCCTTTCAAACTTTGGTATGGCTGATCGAAACCTTTTGTGCCTCGGCATGACCGAGCATCCCCTACCCTTCGATCGGTCCGAGTAATCTTTGTATAACTTTGGCATGGTCGAGTCATGTTCGAAACTTGGTAAGACTAAGAGAAGCTATATATTGTGATATTTAAATGGTTAAAAGTGAAAAGTGTTCGGCACAAGAAATTGGAAAAGAACATTTTATTCTTTATAAACTTTTATTACAAGTACACTTTGGCACAAGAAATACAAAAAGAAAAATCTCCTATGCAAGACTGCTTGCGGCTACTACAACATCATTTAAAGGACAACGATGCTCCAATTGTAGAAGATCGCGAAGGTCGCCCTCGATCTCCGTGAGATAGCAAACCCTTCATGCATCTCCTTTGGTGGAGCTGCAACAACAACCATCAGTTATTGATGGCCTGAGGAAGTCATATAAGAACACTTTTTTGCACTTCCCGTATGACCTATGTAGCCACCTTCCTTTCTCTTCTTCACGCTTGTGTGCTGAAAAAGGGATTTCAGAGCTGTCTCCGATGGCATCTTACTCATGGCTCTATGAGATCCTGCAGAGCCAGTTTTTAGCGCCCCATGGACACTCTGCTTTTCAACATATTCTTCATCTGAGTCCTCGAGCCCAAGCCTAATCTTAAAGAGGAAGGCCAACTCCTCTACCTCTAATGTCGACATGAGCTAAGCTCTCTTAGACTCTCCCTCTCTCCAAACAAACTCTTCATTTGGCTGCAGGCGGTGCTCTTTCTTCCCCTTTTTATAGCCATCGAATTGGGGGGGGGGGGGGTAGAAACCATTAATTGGGAGAAAACTAGGGAATTGAAGCTCGTCGATCGCTATGCTTTGATCCCTGAATCGGCCACGTGTCACCCATGCTAGTGTCTCCAGGAAGAATTTGAGGAGTTTCTCCTCGCTCGACAAGATGAACGCTTTTTGATCGTTGGATCGGCCGCACATCACCCGCTCAACCGCCCTCAATGGGCATACAATGAGTCTCTCCTTGACAAGTGAAATCGAGTAAAGGCTCACTGCATTGGATGTGTCACTCTCCCTTGATCTCAGACTTTGTGGGTTGAATGCAAGTAATTGGGTTGAATTTCCAAAAGCAGAAGGTTAAACATTGGGGGACACATGATGTAGAGAAGGATGTGTTGGGAATTGTATCCTAAAGCCAATCATTTGATGATTGTGCTAATGTAAATTGTATATAAATTGATATATTAATAAAAGTTATTTGGCAGTTTATTCATTACAAGAACATCTTCTTAAAACTCCTAATAGTAATGAAGCCCTCAGGATCTTCCTTCACGATAAAGGAGGATTTATCTTGAAGGTCCTTAAAAGAGTTCGCGACCAAATGATATACTATGACAGGGCCATAGTACTATCAATTATAGGACGTTGTATATCATATTTGTTGGTTGTCCTCTTAACCAAGGAGTGTAGAGACACTGGTATGACATACAGGTGAAAGTGTAGGAGTACATTTCACCGAACGTGACTCATTTCCGGATACTCTACTGTCAAGAGTTAATCCGAGAAGATATAGGTATAAGTATCCTTCAGACCTGAAGATCACAACCAGTGGCTTACAAGCAACTCATTGTACTTAGGTGCCGGACCACCTGGATTTCTAATCCAGCTACGAAAGGTTACTGGGTGCAGTCAAGTACTTGTGGTAGTCAGTTGTGATCAAGATGGAATTTGACCTATCCCGTTAAAAGGAGAAATGCTTGTGTTTCAATTTAGCAAGACCTTGGCCAAGGCACTTCATGTGAAAGTCACATGATCACTAAAGTTGAAATCACTTTATGGATTTGCTATTTAGAGTTGACAGGCTCTTAAGCCATCCTTAGCATTTGTGGTCAAGAGGATGAATTATACGGTAACTGTTTCTTAGGGTTCTTGGAGTTTGCTCGGCAACTCTTCGACCTATCCGGACGTCGGGTTCCATTGCTAGATGGGCACATCGATTAGTATAGAAAGTTGTTTCTATGCTACCGGCTTAGGTTCGAACCTAGAGAGTCACACGCATAGAAGTTTCCTAGGATGATCTATTTGCTGATCAACGATTGAGAATCGTATATGATTTAATTAATCAATTTGATTGATTGAATTATCTCAATTGGGTTAAGTACAAGTGAATAAGATTCAATTTGGTTTAAGTCTATTAGAAGGACTAAGTCAATTTCAAATATTGATTTAAAATTAGACTTGATTTGGATTTAAATAGATTCAGGACTAGCCAAATTTGATTTGGGCTTGGACCATGATCTATGTGGGTTCAGTCAAATAAATTCAGATCAGCTTAAATCAAAACCTGAACCCAACCTCTCGAATAAGATCTCACATGATGAGATCTAAAGTCTAAGAGATTAAATTCACATATAGAATTTAATATGCATCGGAATTCAATTTGAATGCTCGATCTCTTTGGTTTTTACGTCGTCTCTTTGGTTGCGTTTTCACCACGATTGGTTTTTGGAATGTCGGAATTAACCAAACGCCGCGTGGCATCTCTTTGCTTTTACCAAACGACGGAATTCTAAATGTCAGAATTCAATGGCTGCTAAATGAGACTATAAATAGAGGCATTCCCTCACCAGATTACACAGAATAACAACACACGACATGTCGTGGATTGTAATTCTAAAAAGTTAGAATAGAAAATCCTGTGATTCTGGTGTTAGCGGAAGCTGGTGGATCTTGGAGGAAGATTCAAGTGAGAGGATTCAAGATCAGCAAAGCTTTTTTTCGTGAGCTAGCACTCCCAGAAATCCGATCATTCGGGGCTTCGCATGGACGATACTAGAGGCCGGACGATTGAACGGCTGCAGAGCAAAAAGGATTTACCTACTGTTCTTAAGGTAAGTGATTTGATCCCTAGATCTTAAGGCATGCTTCAAGGAAGAAGTATGACTTCTTCTTGAAGATCAAGATATGATCTTGATATTATTTATATGCATATTTTAGATCAACGATCCTATATAAGGCAAAGATATGATCTTGATGCATATTAGATAGATTAATATGTAATCTTTTAATTTTCGCATTGATAATAGTTATCAAATTTTAAAAATATGCATGCCTCAGAGTTTATTTCTCCCTACAAATGGTATCAGAGCCATGGTTTCGTATTGATCTAATTTATTGCATGTAAATTAATGCTCTCATTAATTGTGTAATCAAAGCTAAAACGGATTTAAAAATCCAAATTACCCATTCAACGAGGTATTCTGTGACATATTGCCGTGCGTTATTTTCTTGATGTTTGTTAAAGATAATTTAAATTGATCTTTGGCTTCAAAACACAGATTACACACACTCTCAAAATATTTTATATTTGATACATATTGATGTTGTATAAAAGCATGATATTTGCATGTTTAGTATAAAAACATAGATATGATATATGATGGCATGATGTCTATGTTATAAAACATACAAATATTTATGAGAGTTTTATTTGAATGTCAAATATTAATTCATAATCTTTTTAGATATGATCTAAATATAGGATTATGAGTAGTAACATAATGTAATTATGCTTGATTGAAATATATATGTAAATATGAAATATATTTAATCATTTGGGTTAGCTAAATCGGGTCCATAAAGGGTTAGACCTAAGGTTTAAATCAACTGGACTAAAAGAGTATTTGATCAAATCTAATTAGATTAGGTTAAGAATGCTCTAAATCAAACAATAGTTGTAGTTGATCATGTCCTTCTCTTTGATTAAACCAAATGGAAGTAGATTAGGCTCCGTGGTTGAGCATGAATCTCTTAGATGGTCAAATCAGAATTGGTTAACCATATGATGTCAAGGTGAGTTGGCAAGTTGCTCTAGGATCAACGATCGAATGGTTTTTAATTGGGAGCTACTCGTATTGATGCGTCTTTAACGAGTTAATGGCATATCCCTCCATCGATCTCACTCACCTGGTCAATATGGTGAACCATTTATGATTCAGATCATTTACCTGATTCGGGTTGACCCATGCCTGTAAGGAAATCAGTCTGACTGATTTAGGTGCCACTTAACCTAGACTTAATCTTGTTTCATTCTACCGATTTCATAGATTCAGTGGGAGAACTTGATTAGTCAATTTATCTTCAGATTATTAAATCCTCTAAAATTATTAGGTCCTTAAAATGAAATAGTTATATGATAACTAGATCATAGCCTCCATTAAGGTGGGTGATAATGAGTTCGATGTCTTGATAATCATTGGAGGCACTCCTTGGTGCTTGTCAACCATCGGAATTATCATTCATTATATGATAAGTCAGCATAACTATTAAATAGATAGTCAGGTGAGCCGAGCTTCACTCGGGCTTGGTTGTCTATTGATAGGTTACACTGATTATATCATTTAATGGTTGGACCTAACCAGAACTTTCAGTGGAGGCACTCCATGCCTGCTGAAGAGGTACATGGGGCAAAACTGAACACTAAGAATTGTTTTGGAAAACAATTGGTTTTGAACCTACTCTTAGATGCATATGGGTTGGCCAAGCTTCACTTGGGCCTGTATGTAGTCTATGTAGATCTTAGTGCCCGCTAAAGAATTAAGAATAATTCTTCGAATTGGGGTGTAGAGGCTGCCAATTTGAACAAAATAGTGGGAGAATCTTTAGACTAAAGTCCAAGTCTTTAGACTGAATCAATTTATATACTAATAAACTTTAGTTTTTCCTTATGCAGAAAATGCCACTAATTTATCATTAAGGTCCCTATTGGATAGTGACAAGTTGAATGGTTCCAATTTCAATAGCTGGTTCAGAAAACTTAAGATCGTCCTTGAGCATGAGAGGATTCTATATATTCTTAATAATCCTGCACCAAAGATACCTGATGCAAACACCAAAGTTCTGAGAAAGACACTTATCAGAAGTGGCTCAATGATAGAACTAGCATACGTTGCATCATGCTAGCAGCAATGAACGATGAATTCGGTCGCTGGTTCGAGAATGCTCAGCCAGAAGAAATCATTCAAGCGTTGAATGAATCTTTCGGCACACCCGACGATGTTGAAAGGCACAAGACTAGTTGTGCTATTTTTAATGCTCGAATGAGAGATGGATCTCCTATCACTGATCATGTATTGTACATGATCGAGAAGATAGAACTCCTAAGCAAGCTCGGCTTTCCCTTACATGAGCAGTTGGGAAAAGATGCGATCCTGAATTCCTTGCCTCCATCCTTCTGACCTTTCCTTGCTCATTTTCGAATGACAAAGCCTACAGTCAACTACCATGGTTTGTTGGGGTTGTTACAGAACTTTGAGAAGGATAACCAGCTCTCTAAGGGTTTGGTTAATATGGTTGAAGGATCTAAGGTAGGGCAACAACCTTTTGGGAAAGGGAAGAGAAAAAGAATAAGAAAAAGGTGCAACATGCTAGGACATGTATAAGTGGTCAGATGCAGAAAAAGAAAGTTGATAAAAGTCAAGTTGAATGCTTTCATTGCAAGATGTAAGGGCACTGGAAGAAGAACTGTCCTCTTTACATTGCCACACTTAATCAAAATAGGCCAAAGAAGAAAAAGGGGCAAAATGTTGCTCAACAAGGTATTTATATTATAACACCTTGTAATTTTTCTGTATATGATAATCAGACCTGGGTATTGGATACCGGGAGTCCTTTTAACATTTCCAATTCATTGCAGGGACTACAGATCACTAGAAGATTTGAGGACAATGAAAGATTCCTTAATGTCAGCGATGGAAGATTAGTTCCAGTTCTAGCATTAGGAGTTCTTGAAATAGTTTTCAATAGAAATGTTATTATACTAAATGATTATCATTTTTGCCCAACGTTCTTGTTGAACATAATTTCTGTAGGCCTTCTGGCCAAAAGTAATTATGAAATTTCAATAAAGAATGCTACTTTGAATATCATTATGAATGGAGTCACTGTAATGACTGGGCATTTATCTAATGTCATTTATATATTATCACATCCTATGAATGTAGTGTACAAGTCAAGTAAGCGCCCTAGAACAACTGATGTCACAGACATTTTTCTTTGGCACCATCGGCTGGGTCATATCAATAAGAACATATTAAATAGGTTAACTCAGGACGGCATCCTTCGAATTGATGATTGTGAATCATTAACTACCTGTGAATCATGTCTTCTTGGTAAAATGACCAAGTCATCTTTTACTGGAACAGATGAAAGAGCCAAAGAGCTATTGGGTCTAGTACATACCGATGTATGTGGACCAATGAGCACTTGTGCCAAAGGTGGATATTACTACTTCATTACTTTTACAGATGATCTTTCTAGGTTCGGTTATGTCTATCTTATGCGACATAAATTTGAATCATTTGAAATGTTCAAACTATATCATAAAGAAGTAGAAAAACAAACAGGAAAATGTATTAAGATCCTTCTATCAGATCGAGGAGATGAATACCTTTCCAATGACTTTGTGACATATTTAAGGGAGAATGGGATTCTCTCCCAATGGACTTCTTTGGAACACCGCAGCATAACGGTGTGTCAAAAAGAAGAAATCGAACTCTGTTAGACATGGTTCGGTCCATGATGGGTTTTGCAAGCTTGCCATATCCTTTTGGGGATATGCATTAGAATCAGCTTATCATATTCTCAATAAGGTTCCAAGTAAGTCTGTTTCTAAAACTACACATGAGATGTGGTATAGACATAAACCGGTTATCACCTATCTGAGAGTCTGGGGGTGTCTAGCTTATGTGAAACGTACAAAATCAGACAAACTTGAACCCAAATCTAAGAAATATTTTTTTATTAGCTATTCGAAAGAAATCAAAGGATATTACTTCTACAATATTGAAGAACAAAAGTTGTTCATTAGTAATAGAGCAGTTTTTCTTGAAAAGGAGTTTCTTAGTGAAGGAATAAATAGCTCTAATATTGAACTTGAGGAAGTTTATCAAGTAGAAGAAACAACACAAACCAGTGAACCCTTAGAATCTGAGTTAATTAAGATCAAACTCAAAACCATTTTAGATGCACCATTAAGGTGATTTGGTAGAGTACCACATCAACCGGATAAATACTTAGGTTTCTTGGTCCAGAATGAAGATCCTGTTGAACTCGATGAGAACAACGAGGATTCGATCACCTATATGGATGCTATGCAAAGGACTGACTTTGATAAATGGCTTGATGCCATAAAATCCAAACTTGATTCCATGAAGGACAATAATGTATGGACATTAGTTGACCCACCCGAAGGGATAAAACCCATAGGGTGTAAGTGGGTTTTTAAGAGGAAAAGAGGCACAGACGGAAAGGTAGAGACCTATAAAGCACGTCTGGTTGCCAAGGGTATCGTCAACGTTATGGTATTGACTATGACGAAACGTTTTCTCCTGTGGCAATGCTGAAATCCATTCAGATTATGCTAGCTATAGCAGCACACTTTAATTATGAGATTTGGCAAATGGATGTTAAAACCACTTTTCTAAATAGTGATTTAGAAGAACAGGTATATATGATACAGCCTGAAGGTTTTATATCTAAAAACGAGTCTAAAGTGTGCAGGCTACAGAAGTCCATTTATGGACTTAAGCTAGTATCTAGGAGTTGGAACATACGATTTGATAATGTGATCAAATCTTATGGCTTTGTTAAGAATAAAGAAGAACTTTGCATTTATAAATGGGCTAACGGTTCCGTTATTGTATTTCTTGTATTTATATGGATAATATTCTCTTAATCGAAAATGATGTCCCTGCATTACAGGAATAAAGACATGGTTATCATCATAATTCTCCATGAAAGATCTGGGAGAAGCATCATACATCCTAAGGATGAAGATCTATAGAGATAGATCTAAGAGGATGCTTGGTTTATCCTAATCTACGTACATTGACACCGTGCTAAAGAGGTTTAGCATGGAGAATTCCAAGAAAGGTTATCTTCCGATAGGCCATGGAATTCATCTTTCTAAGAAGGATTGTCCGACAACTCCTAATGAAAGAGAACGTATGAGTTGAATTCCATATGCTTCGGCAGTAGGATCGATTATGTACACCATGACATGTACAAGACCAGATGTGGCATTCACTAGGAGTAGTGAGTAGATACCAATCTGATCTAGGAGAAAAATACTGGCAAGTTGTTAAGACAATCCTTAAGTATTTAAGAAATACTAAAGACCAGTGGTTAGTCTATGGAGAGTCCGATTTGAAACTTGTTGGATATACTGATTTTAGTTTCCAATCAGATCATGATGATAGCAAAAGTGTGTCAGGTTTCATATTTATCCTGAATGGTAGAGCTGTTTGCTGAAAAGTTTCAAGTAACATACAGTGGCATATTCGGTGTGCGAGGCAGAGTACATCGTTGCATCAGATGCTGCGAAAGAAGTTGTGTGGCTGCGAAAGTTTACTTCGAGCTTGGAGTGGCACCTTCCATAGATGGACCAGTCCTGTTGTACAGTGATAGCACTGGTGCCATAGCTCAAGCAAAAGAACCACGAGCACATCAGCGCACCAAGCACATACTGCGTCGGTTTCATCTTATTCGAGAGATTGTAGACTGAGGTGACATAAATCTTCAGAAGATTGATGGAAAGGAAAACCTAGGTGACCCATTTACTAAAGCACTCAGCATCAAGGAGTTTGACGACTATAAATTAAAGATGGGTATTAGATACTGTAATGAGTGACTTTAGGCTAAGTGGGAGTTTATTGGGAATTGTATTCTAAAGCCAATCATTTGATAATTATGCTAATGTAAATTGTATATAAATTGATATATTATAAAAGTTATTTGGTAGTTTATTCATTACAAGAATATCTTCTTAAAACTCCTAATAGTAATGAAGCCCTCAGGATCTTCCTTCACGATAAAGAAGGATTTATCTATGAAGGTCCTCAAAAGAGTTCGCGACCAAATGATATACTATGAAAGGGCCATAGTACTATCAATTATAGGATGTTGTATATCATATTTGTTGGTTGTCCTCTTAACCAAGGAGTGTAGAGACACTGGTATGACATACAGGTAAAAATGTAGGAGTACATTTCACCGAACATGACTCATTTTCGGATACTCTGTTGTCAAGAGTTAATCCAAGAAGATATAGGTATAAGTATCCTTCAGACCTGAAGATCACAACCGGTGACTTGCAAGCAACTCATTGTACTTAGGTGCCAAACCATCTGGATTTCTAATCCAGCTACGAAAGGTTACTGGGTGCAGTCAAGTACTTATGATAGTCAGTTGTGAATCAAGATAGAATTTGACCTATCCCGTTAAAAGGAGAAATGCTTGTGTTTCAATTTAGCAAGACCTTGGCCAAGGCACTTCATGTGAAAGTCACATGATCACTAAAATTGAAATCACTTTATGGATTTGCTATTTAGAGTTGACAGGCTCTTAAGCCATCCTTAGCATTTGCGGTCAAAGGATGAAGTATACGGTAACTATTTCTTAGGGTTCTTGGAGTTTGCTCGACAACTCTTCGACCTATCCGGACGTTGGGTTCCATTGCTAGATTGGCACATCGATTAGTATAGAAAGTTATTTCTATGCTACCAGCTTAGGTTCGAACCTAGAGAGTCACACGCATAGAAGTTTCCTATGATGATCTATTTGCTTATCAACGATTGAGAATTGTATATGATTTAATTAATCAATTTGATTGATTGAATTATCTCAATTGGGTTAAGTACAAGTGAATAAGATTCAATTTGGTTTAAGTCTATTAGAAGGACTAATCAATTTCAAATATTGATTTGAAATTAGACTTGATTTGGATTTAAATAGATTCAGGACTAGCCAAATTTGATTTGGACTAGGACCATGATCTATGTAGGTTCAGTCCAATAAATTCAGATCAGCTTAAATCAAAACCTGAACCCAAACCTTTCGCATAAGTATCTTACATGATGAGATAACTAAAGTCTGAGAGATTAAATTCACATATAGAATTTAATATGTAACATTAATCCTCTCCAAACCATTTCGTCGAAATTCTAAGTGTTAGAATTAAAGTGAAATTAATGTGCCTCTTTGAATCGACCAGACGATGGAATTCTAAGTGTTAAAATTTATATCTCTTTGGTTCTCACCGAACGTCGGAATTAACAAAATGCCACGTCTCCTTGGTTTTTGCCGAACACGCATCTCTTTGGTTCGACGTCTCTTTGCTTTTTACCGAATGGCGGAATTCTAAATGTTAGAATTCAATGGGCTAGCTAAAATGAGACTAAATAGAGGACATCCCTCACCAGATTACACAGAACAACAACACACGACATGTCGTGGATTGAAATTCTAAAAAGTTAGAATAGAAAATCCTGATGATTCTGGTGTTAGCAAAGCTTGGTGGATCTTGGAGAAAGATTCAAGTGGGAGGATTCAAGATCAGCAAAGTCATTTTTCCACGAGCTAGCACTCTCGGAAATCCGATCATTCGGGGCTTCGCGTGGACGATACTAGAGGCCGGACGATTGAACGGCTGCAAAGCACAAAAGGATTTACCAACTGCCCTTAAGGTAAGTGATATGATCCCTAAACCTTAAGGCATGATTCAAGGTAAGAAGTACGACTTCTTACGTTGAGGATCAAGATATGATCTTGATGATTATTTATATGCATATTTTAGATCAAGCGATCCTATATAAGGCAAAGATATGATCTTGATGCATATTAGATAGATTAATATGTAATCTTTTAGTTTCCGCATTGATAATAGTTATCAAATTTTAAAAATATGCATGCCTCGAAGTTTATTTCTCCCTACAGGATGTTATCCCAATAAGTCAATCAACATGTACAGGTTGTCGAACCCACTTCTAGAATAGAGCCCACTAACTGTCAAGCTGAAGCCTTGGCAGGGCCAAGTAGCTTTCCTACCTCGGCTGGTCCGAGGTACCTTTCTACCTCGGTAAAGCCGAACCTTCTCCATGTTTCGGCCAGGTTAAGCGGAACTTTCCGAACCTCGACTGAACCGAGCTATCCCCATAATTCGGCACAGCCAAACTATCTTCAATGTTCGCTTTCCTAGGTTGTCTTTAATGCGCCTAAGTGCCTAGACTCACTGAATTATGGAGTGAACTGAGAAAATAGACAAGCCTACATAGCTTATACTATAAAAGACACAAGGCGGGTGAAGGGAAGCAGAATTTCATTGCTGAAAATTCATGTTACAGATTCTCAAGGCCTTAAAGAGCTTTTCTATTACAAGAAGGAAAAGTAAAAAAAGAAGAATCTCTAAGGCCTGGCTTTATCTTCTGTCGGGGTAGCTGTTGAAGGGTGCATAACCGAAACAAGCTGCCTCGGCTGACCCACTTCCTAAGCAGTTGGTAAAACCTCGCTGGCAGACGATTGTGGAACTTCAGTCTCCTCGATAGCAGGCTGGGAAACCTTGACTTTGTGAATAACCACTGATGGGTCATCGACTGGATCCCCGTCCAAAGCTACTTCAAAGTCAATGTCCAGAACGCCTTTGTCATCGAACCCCTCTTCGGCTGGCGAATGAACTATGGCCAATGATTTAGCCGCCGATGACTAAGAACCGTAGTTCTCAGCTTTAAGAAATGAGAGGTCGAGATCTGGATACTCTTGGGATATTCTCATCCGCGCATCGTTCACCCCAATCCTATAAGCATTTTTGAAAAATAAAACTTGCTCCTCAGTGAACTGGGCCAAGCCTTTATATTTTTCAACCGCTAAAGCGGCTTGATTTTCAGCTTCGACTATCCAGCTCCAAAGCTCAGAGCATTTCTGATGATTCAAGGCTAACTCCTCAGTCAAAACTCTTATTTTCTCTATTGTGTCAATCTTGACCTTTTTCAACTAGAAAGCAACATCAACCGGGTTAATAGTGTAAAAAGGGAGAAGAAAAACATTTGACATAAGGAAATTTGCCAAGCTCGTACCTCTTCGGCTTGCCAAGCAAATTTTCTTTTGCTTTCTCGGCCCATTCACGAGCTTTCTTCTTCTCCCTCATATACCGACTCATGTTTTCTCAGGCATGCTCAAGCTTTGCTCGATCTTCTCTAGCCTTGTGTTGGGTCTGAGCAAGGTCAGCCATGAGATGGGCAACCTGCTCCTGACAACGTTCGAACTTGCTACTCTCCTTAGAAAGTTGCTTATTCAAACCAATTATTTCTTCTACAGCCTCAACTCGATACTTTGATAGGTCCGAAGTAGTCTCATTGGCTAACTCTAGAGCTCCTCTAAACTCGGCAACCTCAGCCCAAAGTATTGATACTTTCGACAAGGCATCCTCGGTCAATTTCTCTTTACGCCGAAGCTCAGCTTTTTCCTTCGAAGCTTGAGCATAAGCCTTCAACACCAAGGTTAGGCGATGTGCATCGCCCTCAAAAGAATAACATTCTATGGTAAAACACAGCAGATGAATTCAAGTACAAACAAATAAGTCAAAAAAGAAGAAAAAGGATTTTCACTCTCGCTTACCCTGAAAGCATATAAATTTATAGTTTTCCCAAGTTCGGAATTGCTGACCTCGGGCAAAAGCACCATATCTCTTGGAATAGCCAATCTACAAAATTCAAGGGAGATGAAGTCCTCTTCCTTGGGTTCCATCCCGAAAGGATCTTCTTCTTGCTCGAGGGCAGAGCGAAATAAGTCCGCCAAGGACTCTTCCTTGGCATCGAAATGGCTCGAACATGGAGCCTCGGTCTGACCAGCTTCCTCAGTCGAAGACTCTTCCTGACCATCGAAAGCCTGTCCAACCTCCCTTTATCCTTTGGGAAGATGTTCTTCAGCCGGAATCTCCTCCCGATCCTTGATCGCTTCCTCAGCATCCCTTATCTCCTCCTGAAGAAGCTCCTCGGCCAAAGGTTCCTCTCGGTCCTCGACTTCTTCAGATAAAAGTTCCCCAATGCCCGAAGGATGAATGTCATGGCTAGTTAGCGACGACCCTATAAGCTCATCCTGCAGCTCCATCACCCTTGAGCTTAGAGTCTTCTTAACCTCTTTCATTGGGGTTTCCATGGTCACCGGCTTTTCATCCTGGGGGGCCACCTTGCCTTCCTCCCTCCTCGATGATGAAGGTGACTATAGATTGAATTTAACCTTCTTCGTCTTCTTCGGACTCGGTGCAAGTGAATGAGGCCTCTTCTCGAATCTAGGCCCTTTTTTGGAACTGTGCTTCCTAACATCTTCAACTACAAATTTAGGCCTCTCCATTGCAAGTACAACAAATAAAGATTTAGCCAGGTGCAACATGCATAGGTAGACAAATAGAGCATTAGGGCAAAGCCTACTTCGAGGATCGATAATACTGAGCTTGGCATTATAAAGGGCCTCCTCGGCTAGAAGACTGTTGATTGGGAGCACCTTACTGTTAAGAAGGATGTCTAAGTCTTCTTTTTTCCTCTTTGATAGTGTTGGGCGTTCATTCAGATCCTTGGGAAAAGGTACCCATAGTTGGGAAAAATCGAATTCAGCATCCCATTCAGCAAAGAAGAGCTGAGTCTTCCATCCTTTTATAGAGGATGGAACCCCCGATATCCTCCTGAAAGACTTTCGTGGCCCAATGTAAGGCCAGGCCGCCTTCTTGGGAAAGATAAGGTTGTAGCATGCTCTAAACAAAGGAACTGTTGCCGTCACCTCCACAAGCATGCACATGGAGATGAACCCTATGATATAACACCAACTGTTTGGCACCACCATCGTAGGACATATATTGTAATACTCCATTATCCCCTTCCCCATAGGATGGAGGGGAAGTCGAAGGCCCGCTCGGAAGCACTCCTTATAGAAAAAGGTCCCAGAATCCAATTGATTTGAAACTCTTTGTTCGGGGCTCAGCACTCGCAGTGTGATATCTCTAGTAATCCAGTACTCATAGTGGATTCTCTCCAAATCTGATGGACTCATCGTCAAAGCAAAATAGGTCAGACTCTCCATCTCTCTATGAACAGAAGAAGTGTTGGCCATAGGTTTCTCCAGTCAAAAAGGTTTGATCTCACAAAGAGGGGAAAGAACCAAAAATTTGAGAAATGAGATTAGAAAAATGCGGCCTGCCTCCTTTTAAACTGCCTCAGCAAAAAGGCGAGATATTACTAGTGAAAAATCTTAAGCATCGCGGATCTTCAGCTCAGACGCAACAAGCCCTAGATTCGCCAGGCATCCTTCCACCAATCATCCTTGGCTGGGAATGAAAGGTTTTTCCTTGTTCGACAAGAAGAAATGATGGAACAATGACTTATCATTTATGAGGCCATCATGACGCGCCTCTGTAGGTTCAAATCCCGCCAATGAAATTGGGCCATCACAGACTCTACTCCCTATACCCAAACCTACGTTTTGGACTAGGGAGTGGAAGGCATATGATATGGGGTAAAATTGTCACTGCACTAATTGGCAGATACGACAATCAGCAAGGCTCACTTCTGGGCTCTGACCAGCTAACCGCCATAATGAGAAAAGGATAAGCTGTGCCAACTACGATCTTCATACCTCGGTAGGACCGAGCTATCTCCATACCTTGGTAGAGCCGAGCTATTTTCATACTTCGGTGGGTCTGAGCCTCATCCTCTTGAATATAGGTGTCATCACTTCTCTAGTCCATGCTGGATATTCCGAGAGATGAATCGCCATGATTGCTAAGATCTTAGAGCAAACTTTCTAAAGCGGAATCGGAAGCATAACATGACACTTCACCCATGATTATTGAAATTTTAAATTCTTAATAAGGCGTCAGCCTTCTAAACTGTTAATCCCCATAACCATCAAAATTCTAATTACTATCTTGGCTTTTGACTACCTAAAATGTGTCTAAAAAATTAGGTAATGACTTACCATCTCAGCGACACATAAATACCACGTCCCAAGACCCCCCAGTATGCTCTCTGAAGACATTATGTAAATCTAAGAGCTTTAAACAGAAGTCATTACTCCTTCCACAATAACCTTCTCCTCACACTTGCTGGCTGAAGATTTTTACTAACTTGGACTTCGAAGGATCTTTCATAGGGACCATCCTCTATAATTTCTGCATGAGGACTATTTTGTATGTCTATCAGGATGAGAGAATGCTATTGAATTTTAAGGTGCATCATTCCCAAGTCAAAGAACGAGAATCAGTGGCAACAATTTTTATAAGGTTTTTTTTTGTAAGTGCATAAAATGGAGCTAAGAGTCACGGAAAAGCCGGAGAAATAGAGAACGGAAGTAGAAAATATATAATTGCCGGTCCTCAGCTTACTTCTCGAGGTTCTAATATTTTGCTTCACTATAACCTTTTTGTGGCATTATTGTAAATTCATTCAATAATATACTCAATTGATGAGTTTTACCTGAATTTATGATAGATGTGTCTGTTTGTGATAGCATTTGTGGAACTGCTCGATGAAATGCCTAAGTAATGAGTTTAATGAAATCTATGACAGTTACTTCAGCTTAGATGAAATTATTAGCATTAAATGTTGCTAGAACTTTGACGTTGCCATTGCGTAAGCGGTGACAGGATTTGAATAGGCCAAAAACAAGTTTGGGCCCAGACAAGATAATCGGATGGCATACATGAAAAGCTGATGCTATAATTTATTAAAACAACCGTTTCCACCAAGTCTTGGTCATCTGATTAAGAAAATTCTTGGTTTCTATTGATACAAAGATGATATATTATTGGTTATTGAAGTTGGAAAGACATTAGAAATTGATCTTGAGGTTTTAAAATGACTATGCTCATATGCGAAGGGTTCATATGTGCCGCCCAAAACAATACATGAATTTTTCTCTCTTTTTTGTATTTTGAATTGTTTGGTACTAAATGATAGATTAAATTGTTTAGCAAGATTTACGCTTGGTTATCTACTGCTGTATAATTAATGAAATATGAAATTCTAAGTAAAGGATGAAGTCTATGTTAGGAACGGTGTCTTGAAATCAGATGTATTTATATTTTTTTAATTTTTTAAATTAATAAAAGAAGTATTTTTCTTTCAATCTTGCCTCGTTTATTTAAAAGATGAATGTTTATATAAAAATTCAAAATATATTATGAGGCTGTAATTTTAGTATAATGTATACAGAAGGATTAAAATTACAGCTAATATATTTAAATATATCCATAATTGATAGAAGTAAGGATCTTCTATCGCTAATCACTAAAACGGTCCATGAACATTCTGAATATATCAATCTTATCCGGATTGTTGTGTAGAGATACTTAGAAAAGATATTATATATAATAAGATTATATAGGACTTGGATCGACATAATTTGAATCTTTATTTAAGACCGTTATAAAAAATTCAATTTATGTCACAAGATGATCATATGTAAATCAACCTTAATCCTGATTTAATCACAGACTCTTTGATTGTGCTATTGGATCCTTTGATTTGTTTGTTAAAGCTCATTTGATGTTGGGCCCAATACTTACCGTCTTAGAGGTTTAATAATACGTTGGGCTGAGAATGCGATTTAAAGATATGGAATCCATGGCTTTGAAAGAAGCTTAAAATTAGTTTTCTTAAGTATTGATTATGTGGCTAAACAGTTATCTATGTAATTTATGATTCGATCATAAATTAATTGTTTAACTAATGATAGAAAATTAAAGGGGTATAACGATTATTTCACCTAGCTCTAATTATGAACTAATTATGGGGGTTGAATTACGATTATATATAGTCTCAAGTTTTTAGTAGAATAACTTCTAGATTAATAAATTAAATAAATAATTAAAAAATTTTAATTGAGTTTATTCAGCTTGAAATTATTGGTTCATGATTCCCACATCGTCTTAAGTTAATCGCATCGAATACTATTGAATTAAATAATTAATGTGATTAATTATTTATTTTTCTCAAATAAAATATTATTGAAACTTTATAATAAAGAGTTTATTATGAAGATAAATAATCGATTTGATTAATTATTTTTCTGACATTTATTTTGGTACAATAAATTAGTTATTGGATAAAATAAAAATATGTTTAGACACATTGTTCATATAATAATTGATATGAATGATTGCACATATATGTTATAGAACATAGAGAGAATTTTGCTCTTGTTAATGGCGCATGAGTTGATGGAGAGAGAGAACTTTTATTTATTTTTGATATTTTTGATAATGTGATATTAAAAATATTAAAAATAAAATAATAAATTTGATTTATTAGATATTATTATATTTAATTTGGATATTATTTGTAAATTAGTTACAAATAAGAAAATAACTTATTTTTTGATATGATCGTGAGAATTGTTGGTCAAATTAAATGTTGTAACATATAAATATTATTTAAATTAAATATTGTATATCTAAATATTGTAACAGATAAACATTATCTAAATTAAATGTTGTAACAAGTAACGTTACCTAAATTAAGTTTTTTTATTCACTTAAAGAAGGTAAGAAAAAATGAAAGAATTCCTCTTTTCTCTTTTATTTTATTTAGAGTTGTGAGAAATATAGAAAATCAAGAGTTTTACAGGTATTTTATGAAGTACCTTGGCCCATAAACTCTCTGTTCCTTTGAGATCTCAATATACCGATATATTTTTATGTTTAGAAAAATTATATGATAATTTTTTCTTTTCATATGACAATATTAATTTTATGTATGTTAAACGATCTGCATATTTCCGCTACACACACACACATATATATATATATATATATATATTTGAAAACCAACAATCTGGATCAAAGAGGGTGTCATAGGCATCTTAGGTTAGAGTTACAGATTTCATCTGTTGTAGTTTAGATCACGCACAAGCTTTGAGGTCCCTACGCCATTAATATTTTCAAAGGTTTATTTACCTAGGAGTTTAGCTTATGAATGATCGAACTATTAATATTTCTTTGATGCTTCAATTTTTAAAATTTATAGTGTTAACACTTCTGGCAGGCAATAAAATTGGTTTCCCAACCTTTCGATTTTATTTTGCCTACAAAATAGACAACATCCACTTTCCACCTGAAATTGCTTTCAACAAGAAATGGGACAAATTTTTCTGGCTTTTAGTATAAACATTTAACTTAAAAGATAATTTATTTCTAAGCCAATATAATTCATCAGTAGACCAAATTTATGTGACTTTAAAAATTTGAATACAAATTACTTAATAGCAGATGGGCTTAAAATATAACACTTCAAGCTATGTTTTTATTATCTGATATGAGAGTATTCATGTAAGAAAGTATTATAGAACATTACATGAGACGATCTTACCTTTCAATTATGTGCACTTTATTTTAACTTTGCAAGGCATCATCCATATTTGGCTCTGTATTTATATGGCTGAAACATGGCCGTAGCTTAAGAGAGGGAGAAAGCTAAGATTTCTTAAAAGAGGAGTTATTAGATCGCGCGGATTCCAGATTGCTTCTAGTTCTTGGCAAATTTCTATTGCATTAATCTTCTCCCAAGGCTTTTGCCGTTTCATAGTCTAATTTAAATGCTACTTCGCAATATTAAACATTGCACCACATGTCAAAATATTTACTTTATTATTAGAGTGCTGATTGTTGGCTGTGTATGTCTGGCAGATGGTGGCTACCTACTTGAATCAGACTGAGGCTAGAGTTATACTCTATGTCCTTAAGACAATTTCGTCCCGCAATGGTGCTCACGGTCAGTATGACGATTGTCTCCCAGGATACAACAGTCTCCTTTTGATGAAAGCAGCACTACAATTCACCAAAATAATCGAACCAAGAATGCAACTCTCTTTTCAATGCACTATTGCTATACTATCCTTAGGAAAGTATGCAAATGCCTAAGAGAGAAGAAAACAAGAATTGATTCAAATTGAACTCAATTCGGAATGGCTTGGGATGAATGAAATGCTTAGGTCTAGGGTCCTATTTATAGGTTTTTAGATGCCCTTTGGAAGCAACCTTATGCCTCTTGGAAGCAACCTTATGCCCCTTGGAAGCAACCTTACGAATTAAATTAATTCGAATTCTTTTGATCAAAGGATGTTTGATAAGCCCATTCACTTCGTGATTTTCAGATCATGTTATCAGATAAGCCTTTTCAGGCTGTGATCTGAAGATCTGAAGATCAGATAAGCCCTTTCATAATTGTGATCTGATGATCACGTTATCAGATAAGTCTTTTCACAATTGTGATCTGATAATCACGTTATCAGATAAGTCTTTTGACATGACTTATCTACAACCGTTTGATTGAAGGGACGCCTTATCATCAACGGTTCGATTGACTTATCATTTGATCGAAGGGACACCTTATCAACGGTCCTGATGGTCAACCGTTGACCGGTCAAACGTTGACTGGTCAACCTTGACCAGTTGACTGGTCAACCTTCCAACGGTCAAATCATCAACGGTCATGATCAATCCTGATCAGCGATCACCAATGGTTGTGATCAATCCAAGTCATCGTTTGATCTCAGCCCCTCATCTCAATCCTGATCAGTTTCTACCGTCTGATCTTCATCATCAAAAAGATTAAAGCCCCTCAAGCTCCTCGCGACGATGCGTACGTGCGAAGTGCAAAGTGCGCCTACAAAGCGCCCATTGCGCCCTTCGCACACGCGCGTGCGCGTGCGCGTGCGCGTGCGCGTGCGTGCGCGTGCGCGTGCGCGTGCGCGAGGGTGATGCTTCGCATCACCCTCAAGCTCTCCTTCTATGGTGAGCCGAAGGAACACAAGCTTAAGGAGGAGGTTTCCATATAAGTGAACCTTCCTTCCTTGTTCTTTTCGATGTGGGACTAAATGTCCCCGCAATTTTCATTCACATACATAAGGGGTTAATGGGCTTTCAAGGCCCATTAGGGTTTTCATGACCTATTTTGGCCCATTACCCAACAATCCCCCACATGAATGGAAATTGGACTTAGATCAAAGATTAGCAAAGATTGGCAAGGCAAACCCCCACATAAAAGGATTTTAATGCAAATGAATATGCAGACACACTAAAGAGAGTATAATGGGATGAAGTTGTATCGGGATAGGTAGCTTGTGGCTTTGAACCTTCCTTAGTGAGTTGTTATCGAGTTTACTTGCTAAAAGGTGAACGCGATGTCTTGAACCTTTCAGCGTTTTGTGTAAACTAAGACAATAACAATCACGCAACTTCTTCCCGAGCATTCTTGTGGTTCTCATGGTTGTGTTCATTTTGGCCCCGAACAACTCCTGGTCTCATGAGTGCTTCAGAGAATTAAACCTTAAAATTCTCATAGAATTGGCCCAGTTCACACTCACATAGGTGATTCTTATTAAGAGTATCCTGCTATACCCCACATGATGTTCATGTCATAAGAATCATTAAAAGCAATGCTTATCCTAGTACCTTTAGCAGGTAGCACCAATTATCATAGGAATGAGTAGGATTGTACATCCTTAGTGCTATCAAGTCTCTTCATAATTTAGTTGTCCCTTTTGAACCTAGATCTTGGGATCTCCAGTCAGCTAGGTTGGGTATCCACTATGAAGATTTTTCAGTTATAGGTTTTAAACCCATTCCCCTCGATAAACAGTTTACTTGATCTCTTGGTAACCCCTTTGTTAATGGATCCGCTAGGTTTTTCTTTGACTGAACATAGTCAATAGAAATTACACCAATTTCAAGTAACTGCTTAATGGTATTATGTCTGCGACGTATATGTCTAGACTTACCATTATATATCTTATTCTGTGCTCTGCATATTGCCGATTGACTATCACAATGTATGCATATTGCAGACACAGGCTTTGGCCAACATGGAATTTCTTCTAAAAGGTTTCGAAGCCATTCTGCTTCTTCAGCTGCCTTTTCTAAGGCAATAAACTCAGATTCCATAGTGGATCGAGCTATACATGTTTGCTTAGAAGATTTCCATGACACAGCACCTCCTCCTAAGGTGAATACATATCCACTTGTGGATTTTGTATCTTCTGTGTTAGATATCCAATTAGCATCACTGTATCCTTCTAATACAGCTGGATATCTTGAATAATGTAATCCATAACTTAGGGTATATCGTAGATATCTTAATACCCTTATTAGAGCTGTCCAATGATTTGGACCTGGATTACTTGTAAATCTACTCAACTTATTGACAGCATATGCTATGTCAGGACGAGTACAATTCATGACATACATTAAACTGCCAATTATACGTGAGTATTCCAATTGAGATATGGGTTCTCCAGTATACTTAGCCAAATGTAGATTAACATCTACAGGTATTTTCACCGGGCTAGTATCATACTTTTTATACTTATTTAATATTTTCTCAATATAATGAGATTGAGATAATATTATTTCCTCAGATGTTCTAGTGATTCGAATCCCTAGTATAACATCTGCAACACCCATATTTTTCATATCAAAATGTTTGATCAACATTTTCTTTGTCTGTTTAATCATTTCAGTATTACTACCAATGATTAACAGGTCATCTACATATAAGCAGATTATCACATACCCTTCAGATAGGGATTTGGCATATATGCATTTGTCGCATTCATTTATTTTGAATCCATTTGATAACATTACATTATCAAATTTTATATGCCATTGCTTAGGTGCTTGCTTTAATCCATATAAGGATTTAACAAGTCTACACACCTTCTTTTCTTGCCCTGGAACAATAAATCCCTCAGGTTGTTCCATGTATATTTCCTCATCTAATTCACCATTCAGAAAAGCAGTTTTAACATCCATTTGATGAATTTCAAGATTGTTAATGGCTGCAAAAGCGATTAACATTCTTATAGATGTTATTCTACTTACTGGTGAATAGGTATCAAAGAAGTCTATACCTTCTTTCTGTTTGAAGCCCTTAGCCACTAATCTGGCTTTATACTTGTCAATTGATCCATCAGCTTTTAGCTTTTTCTTAAATATCCACTTGCACCCTAAAGGTTTCATACCAGATGGTAGGTCTACCAACTCCCAGGTATGATTATGCATGATGGACTCAATTTCATTATTGACAGCTTCTTTCCAAAAGGGTGCTTCTGGATTAGACATTGCCTCTTGAATGTCTGAGGTTCATCTTGTAACATATAAGTTACATAATCAGGACCAAAAGACTTTGCTATTCTTGGTCTCTTACTGCGTCTAGGTTCATCTTCAGGATATTCATCCTGATGACTACTACTAGCAGTATTATCATAAGTTCTTTTATTTGAACTTATTTCTAATTTCCTTTTGCTTGGAAATATATCTTCAAAGAATGTTGCATTCCTTGATTCCATGATTGTATTTATCTGTATATCAGATATATCTGATTTATGTACTAAAAAGCGATATGCACTACTATTATGTGCATAGCCGATAAATATACAATCAACAGTTTTAGGTCCTATTTTGACCTTTTTGGGGTCCGGAATAGCTACTTTAGCTAGACACCCCCACACTCTTAAGTAATTGTAGGAAGGCTTCTTTCCTTTCCATAACTCATATGGAGTCACTTCCTTCTTCTTAAGAGGTATCTTATTAAGAATATGATTTGCTGAGAGAATTGCTTCTCCCCATAAATTCTGCGGTGTACCAGAATTTATTAACATAGCATTCATCATTTCTTTTAATGTGCGGTTTTTACGTTCCGCAATTCCATTAGATTGAGGTGAATAAGGAGCAGTGGTTTGATGAATAATGCCATGCTCCTGACAAAATTCGTCAAAAGGTGCATCATATTCACCACCTCTATCACTCCTTATGGCCTTAATCTTTTTGCCAAGTTGATTTTCAACTTCATTCTTATAACATTTAAACACTTCTAAAGCCTCATCTTTAGACTTTAGTAGATACACATAGCAGTATCTTGTTGAATCATCTATAAATGTTATAAAATACTTTTTACCTCCTCTAGTTTGAATTGACTTTAAATCACATAGATCACTGTGAATTAAGTCAAGAGGTTCAGTATTTCTTTCAACTGATGGAAATGGTGTTTTTGCTAACTTAGCTTCAACACACACTTCACACTTGTAATGTGGATCGATTTCATGATTAGGTAATAATTCTAATTTCATTAATTTTCGTAATGAATTAAAATTTACATGTCCTAATCTATCATGCCATAGACAAGAAGAGTCAATCATATAAGCAGAAGAAGATGCTTTATTCATTTCAAGGTTTCTGTGTACAGTCATTACATTGACCTTGAATAAACCATTATTCAAGTAACCCCTTCCTATAAATATACCCCCCTTTGTGAGTACAAATTTATCAGACTCAAAAACCATCCTAAAGCCATGTTTGCTTAGGAGGGAGCCTGATATGAGATTCTTCCGGATGTCAGGGACATGTAGCACATCATTCAGTAGAAGCTCCTTGCCAGATGTCATTTTCATAACAATGCGGCCAATTCCTTCTATCTTGGATGTCGCGGAGTTACCCATGAACAGATTTCTGCCATTGATAGGAGTATATGATGAGAACATACTCTTATCAGAGCAGACATGTCTGGTAGCTCCAGTGTCTATGTACCACTCATTTGCTTTGTCAACCATGTTTGCTTCAAATACAACTGCTGACAGCATCATCTCGGATATCTCTTTGGATAGGGATTCAGTCATGTTGACCTCTTTCTTTTCTTTATCCTTGAAACGGCAGTCCTTGGATTTGTGTCCTTGCTTACCACAAACAAAGCACTTTCCCTTGAACTTGTATTTCTTTGGATTGCCCTTCTTCTGTTTAAAGCCTTCGCCTGGAAACTTGCGTTTCTTCTTCCCTTCTAAGAGGTTGGCCCTTGGCTCAGCAGGTTGTCCTCCTGCCTTCTTTTCTTGGCTCTTATTGTCCTCCTCGATCCTTAGGCGGACAATTAGGTCTTCAAGTCCCATCTCCTTCCGCTTGTGCTTCAGGTAGTTCTTGAAGTCCTTCCATAATGGTGGTAGCTTCTCTATGATAGCTGCTACCTGAAATGACTCGCTAAGAGACATTCTCTCTGCATGTATCTCATGCAGGATGATCTGGAGCTCTTGGACTTGCTCCATAACTGTTTTGTGGTCGACCATTTTGTAGTCTAGGAACCTTCCAACCACAAATTTCTTGTGTCCAGCATCCTCTATTTTGTACTTTTTATCTAGGGATGCCCATAACTCCTTGGCAGTAGCAATACTACTGTACACATTGTACAGGGTATTGTCCAGACCATTGAGTATATAATTCTTGCAAAGGAAGTCTGAGTGCTTCCATGCCTCTACCGCAGCAATGACTTGCTTGTCGGTCTCCCCTTCCTTCAGGACAGGCGGATCTTCATTCAATACTCTGACTAGATTCAGAGTTGTGAGGTAGAACAGCATCTTCTGTTGCCACCTCTTGAAGTCAGTGCCGGTAAACTTCTCCGGCTTCTCGGCTTGAACGGATGTATGCATGGTAGCCATCTGCAGCAGCACTTCTGGAGGACGGAGATTGTCTTAAGATTGTTGGCTGTGTATGTCTGGCAGATGGTGGCTACCTACTTGAATCAGACTGAGGCTAGAGTTATACTCTATGTCCTTAAGATAATTTCGTCCCGCAATGGTGCTCACGGTCAGTATGACGATTGTCTCCCAGGATACAACAGTCTCCTTTTGATGAAAGCAGCACTACAATTCACCAAAATAATCGAACCAAGAATGCAACTCTCTTTTCAATGCACTATTGCTATACTATCCTTAGGAAAGTATGCAAATGCCTAAGAGAGAAGAAAACAAGAATTGATTCAAATTGAACTCAATTCGGAATGGCTTGGGATGAATGAAATGCTTAGGTCTAGGGTCCTATTTATAGGTTTTTAGATGCCCTTTGGAAGCAACCTTATGCCTCTTGGAAGCAACCTTATGCCCCTTGGAAGCAACCTTACGAATTAAATTAATTCGAATTCTTTTGATCAAAGGATGTTTGATAAGCCCATTCACTTCGTGCGCCCATTGCGCCCTTCGCACACGCGCGTGCGCGTGCGCGTGCGCGTGCGCGTGCGCGTGCGCGAGGGTGATGCTTCGCATCACCCTCAAGCTCTCCTTCTATGGTGAGCCGAAGGAACACAAGCTTAAGGAGGAGGTTTCCATATAAGTGAACCTTCCTTCCTTGTTCTTTTCGATGTGGGACTAAATGTCCCCGCAATTTTTCATTCACATACATAAGGGGTTAATGGGCTTTCAAGGCCCATTAGGGTTTTCATGACCTATTTTGGCCCATTACCCAACACTGATGGTGGTATGTTGGCGGCTGGAGGTTTTGGTCTCCTTGATTCCTCTGTTCCTATGGCCGAGCTGTATGCGGCGTGGGCCAGGATTTCTTTTGCGGTTCGATCCCTTCATGCTCAGAGTCTCTTTATTGAGGGGGACTCTCTTACGGTCATTCGTTGGCTTCGACAGGAAGGTAGTGATCTCCCTCCGACTAATCCTCTTCTTCTGGATATCTCGTCTCTTTTGAGGGGGGTCACCTTCTATCAGATTCGGCATGTCTATCGCGAGGCCAACATGGTAGCTGATTGGATTGCGGGTGCTGCGGCCCTTTTTTCTGGTTTTGGATATGGAAACAGGGGGACTCCTGCCCCATTGTACTTAAACAGCTTTTATTTCTGATATATCTGGGCTGACTCACGCTAGACTGGTGTGATCGCCCGTTTTTCTCAAAAAAAAAAAAAAAATATTTACTTTATATTCAATAACAATGTAGTCCGTAAAAATATTAAGAAAACATGATCAGTTTCCGTAACGACTCATATCATGATAAGGAATACTTTTTCTTTAAATTTTAAAAGAAATTATTATAAAAAATAATTAATATTTAAAAATAATTCATCTTCTGGCATGGAACTTGATATGGCCGGCAAAGCTAACTGATAGCAGCGATCAAAATAGGCGGCGCTCCTTAGCGCCCCCGCCTCTTATAAAGGTGGCCCTTTCTCAAGGTGTTTCTTGTTTTGTTCTCAAGGTGATTCTTGTTTTGTTTCGGCATTGGCCGCGGCACCAGCCTCAACATCAACTCCCACACCAGCCTCAACATCAACTTCCGAACGAGCCACGGTACATACGTAGTCCTCCACATGAGTCAGACCCACCTACCATTTAGCCTATGTACCTGATGGGACCAGGTCCATCAACCACCTGGCCCACATGTCCAATGGGATCAGACCCATCTACCATCTAACCCATTCGTTCGATGGGATCAGGCCCACCAACGATTTGGTTCACGCGTTCGACAAGACTAGGCCCACCAATCATCTTCGAGCTTACGTAATCGCCATGACCATGAGTTGAGCAGACATTCTTTTCTACAAAATTTCATATGGCCGACCTCTAGACGGAAATCAAGGATCCATAAAAGGGTAGGAATGATCCTTGGCAAGGTAAAACATACTCAACGCACTCAAAATACTCAAAAAAATTCCAATCTCCAAGCCTTCTTCTTACAAGCTTCCTCAAACTCGTCACTGTGACTCTGATTGCTAATTTGCCCATGGAAGGATCCTGCCGAAACTTCTGCCCTGAGACTTCTTGCATTTCCTCATTGTGGAGAAGAGCTTCATTAGCGATCCCACGGAGCCTCCCGATGGCTGTTTCCGGCGACCAGCATCATCAGAACTAGCCAAATCATAACCAACAAACATTTGATAGTTAAGTATATAATAATATTTAACTAAAAATATGTTTTACCTGTTTGATTAGCATGATAGTTAGCAAGCGAATAGAAAGCAATAATGAACATATGTTAGAACATAAGCAACAATTTCTTTTATTAAAATTTATGGACAAGAGTACGTCAGTGATACGGTTGATCCAACGTCGTTAGAATAACGGAGATCACCATATCTCGACCCCGAGACCCCCCCTTCCGGTCTCGGGATAGGATCACCATATCTTGACCCCGAGACCCTCCTTCGGTCTTGGGGTGCACCAGCATTATCTCACCCCCGAGACCCCCTTCGGTTTTGGAATGGGATCACCATATCTTGACCCGAGACCCTCCATCGGTCTCGGGATGCACCAGCATTATCTCATCAGGTCTCGGAGTGGGATCACCATATCTTGACCCCGAGACCCCCCACCGGTCTCGAGACGCACCAGCATTATCTCACCCCCGAGACCGCTTTCGGTCTCGGGGTGGGATCACCATATCTCGACCCCGAGACCCCCCTTCGGTCTCGGGGTGCACCAGAATTATCTCATCCCCAAGACCCCTTCCAGTCTCGGGGTGGGATCACCATATCTTGACCCCGAGACCCCCCTCCGGTCTCGGGGTGCACCAGCATTATCTCAACCCCGAGACCCCCTCCGATCTCGGGCTGGGATCACCATATCTTGACCCCGAGACCCCCTACCGGTCTCAGGGCGCACCAGCATTATCTCAACCCCGAGACCCCCTTCGATCTCGGGCTGGGATCACCATATCTTGACCCCGAGACCCCCCACCGGTCTCAGGGCGCACCAGCATTATCTCATCCCCGAGACCCCTTCAGGTCTCGGGATGGGATCACCATATCTCGACCCCAAGACCCCCTCCGGTCTCGGGGTGCACCAGCATTATCTCATCCCTGAGACCCCTTCAGGTCTCGGGGTGAGATCACCATATCTCAACCTCGAGACCCCCCTTCGGTCTCGGGGTGCACCAGCATTATCTCACCCTCGAGACCCCCTCCAGTCTCGGGGTGGGATCACCATATCTTGACCCCGAGACCCCCCACCGGTCTCGGGGCGCACCAGCATTATCTCATCCCCGAGACCCCATCGGGTCTCGGGGTTGGATCACCATATCTTGACCCCGAGACCCCCCACCGGTCCCGGGGCGCACCAGCATTATCTCACCCCCGAGACCCCTTTCGGTCTCGGGGTGGGATCACCATATCCCGACCCCGAGACCCCCCTCCGGTCTCGAGGTGCACCAGTATTATCTCATCCCCAAGACCCCTTCCGGTCTCGGGGTGGGATCACCATATCTTGACCCCGAGACCCCCCTGCGATCTCGGGGTGCATCAGCATTATCTCACCCCCAAGACCCCCTCCGGTCTCGGGGTGGGATCACCATATCTTGACCCCGAGACCCCCCACCGGTTTCGGGGTGCACCAGCATTATCTCACCCGTGAGACCCCTTCCGGTCTCGGGGTGGGATCACCATATCTCGACCCCGAGACCCCCCTCCGGTCTCAGGGTGCACCAGCATTATCTCATCCCCGAGACCCCTTCCGGTCTCGGAGTGGGATCACTATATCTTGACCCCGAGACCCCCCACTGGTCTCAGGGCACACCAGCATTATCTCATCCCCGAGACCCCTTCAGGTCTCGGGGTGGGATCACCATATCTCAACCACCAGCATTATCTCACCCTGGAGACCCCCTCCGGTCTCGGGGTGGGATCACCATATCTTGACCCCGAGACCCCCCACCGGTCTCGGGGCGCACCAGCATTATCTCATCCCCGAGACCCCTTCAGGTCTCGGGGTGGGATCACCATATCTTAACCCCGAGACCCCCCACCGGTCTCGGGGCGCACCAGCATTATCTCATCCCCAAGACCCCTTCAGGTCTCGGGGTGGGATCACCATATCTCGACCCCGAGACCCCGCTCTGGTCTTGGGGTGCACCAGCATTATCTCATCCCCGAGACCCCTTTAGGTCTCGGAATGGAATCATCATATCTCGACCCCGAGACCCCCTCCGGTCTCGGGGTGCACCAGCATTATCTCACCCCGAGACCCCTTACGGTCTCGGGGTGGGATCACCATATCTTGACACCGAGACCCCCCACCGGTCTCGGGGCGCACCGGCATTATCTCATCCCCGAGACCCCTTCAGGTCTCAGGGTGGGATCACCATATCTTGACCCGAGACCCCCACCGGTCTCGGAGCGCACCAGCATTATCTCACCCCCGAGACCCCTTCCGGTCTCGGGGTGGGATCACCATATCTCGACCCCGAGACACCCTCCGGTCTCGGGGTGCACCAGTATTATCTCATCCCCGAGACCCCTTCCGATCTCGGGGTGGGATCACCATATCTTGACCCTGAGACCCCCCTTCGGTCTCGGGGTGCACCAGCATTATCTTACCCCCGAGACCCCCTCCGGTCTCGGAGTGAGATCACCATATCTTGACCCCGAGACCCCCCACCGGTCTCAGGGCGCATCAGCATTATCTCATCCCCGAGACCCCTTCCGGTCTTGGGGTGGGATCACCATATCTCGACCCCAAGACCCCCTCCGGTCTCGGGGTGCACCAGCATTATCTCATCCCCGAGACCCCTTCCGGTGTCGGGTGGGATCACCATATCTTGACCCCGAGACCCCCCACCGGTCTCAGGGCGCACCAGCATTATCTCATCCCCGAGACCCCTTCAGGTCTCGAGGTGGGATCACCATATCTCGACCCCGAGACCCCTCTCCGGTCTCGGGGTGCACCAGCATTATCTCACCCCCGAGAACCTCTCCGGTCTCGGGGTGGGATCACCATATCTTGACCCCGAGACCCCCCACTGGTCTCAGGGCGCACCTGCATTATCTCATCCCCGAGACCCCTTCAGGTCTCGGGGTGGGATCAACATATCTTGACCCTGAGACCCCCCACCGGTCTCAGGACGCACCAGCATTATCTCATCCCGAGACCCCTTCAGGTCTCGGGGTGGGATCACCATATCTTGACCCTGAGACCCCCCACCGATCTCGGGGCGCACCAGCATTATCTCATCCCCGAGACCCCTTCAGGTCTCGGGGTGGAATCACCATATCTCGACCCCGAGACCCCCCTCCGGTCTCGGGGTGCACCAGCATTATCTCATCCCCGAGACCCTTTCCGGTCTCAGGGTGGGATCATCATATCTCGACCCCGAGACCCCCCTCCGGTCTCAGGGTGCACCAGCATTATCTCACCCTCGAGACCCCCTCCGGTCTCGGGGTGGGATCACCATATCTCGACCCCGAGACCCCCTCCGGTCTCGGGGTGCACGGGTATCGTCAACAATTAGCACGCGGACCAGCCTTCGAGTCAAATGACAGCTCCGAACCACCTGACGCGCCCACGTGACTTTCCGTGCGCCTGTGGCTGCTTGCGGCCATGCCTCATAACAGCATATGGTGCACTGCATGTTCCTATGCATGACTGTGCCCCATTACGGAGTACGACTCACTACCACTTACAACTGTGCGCGGTCATGTCAAGCAATGGCGCGCACCAAATACAACCGCGGCTGCTAGACATGTGTAACACCATATTGACAGGTATCGCAGGATGCCTCGGCGCGCACAGTGATGGTACAACGGCAATCTTTCGGAACAGTAAGAATTTTCCCAGCGTGAGGCTGGTGGGAACATCCCCAAGAGGCCAGCTCAACTGGAACCTGCAGAAGCTCGCCCCAGGAGACCTGAGCTCCTCACCGGCCAGACAACCGCCCCGAGCCCCTGCACCAAGAGACAGACCCTACACCCCATTGCTCGCCCCGATATCTCAGATCCTGCTCGAGATTGAAGGGGAGTCTTATCTGCAGCACCCTCCTCCCATGAACCAGAAGATCCCGCGGAACAAGAACCTCTACTGCGCTACCACCGGGATCATGGTCACGATACTGACGAGTGCCGCCAGCTGAAGAAGGCTATTGAAGACCTTATCCAGCGGGCCACCTGGGAAGTTCGTCCAGAGGAACAACCCAGGAGCTCCTGGCCCGTCAGCCCCCGCCGCCGGTGATCGACAATGCCCCGACGGAGAAGACGGTGGCGATGATTTCCTGGGGGCAGGAGGCCCATCGAAGAGCCAAGAGGGGAGGGGGAGTCAGAGTCTGTAATTCCTTTCTTTGAAAAGGACTTAGATGGGGTGTGAACAAAATGATGATAGCGTCGTCGTGTCCATGACGATCGCTAAACATCTGTAAAAAGAATTCTAGTTGACAGTGGGAGTTCTGTGGATGTTTTGAACTACGACGCTTTTGTTCGCATGAACTTGTCACCTGATCTACTCTGGCCTGTCGCCACGCCTCTGATGGGATTTACGGGAGATTCTGTAAAGTCGAAGGGGAGGTCACTCTCCCTGTGACGGCTGGCACAACCCCATGTCAAAGCACTGTTTCATGAAGTTCTTGGTGGTTCGCGTGCCCCTCGCTTACAACGCGATCCTCGGGAGGCCCGGGCTCAACCTCTTGGATGCTGTCATATCCACTAAGAGGCTCCTCGTGAGGTTTCCCACCAGCAAAGGAGTCGGGGAGATGCGGGGAGAGCAGAATCCACCTACACTTTGCTACCCTTTGGCCCCTAGTCCGCAGGGGCGGCACCCGCACCGTACCTGAGACGCTGGACCCCCGAGACCTGGAGAGAAGAGGAGAGCCGCCGAGCGACTGCTTACCTTCCCCTCGGGGAGGACCCAGCAAAGCAGTCCGGATTGGAGCCCTACTCCCTGAGGAGGCTCGTGACCGACTCCTCACCTTTCTGCGGGCTAATGCGGATGTCTTCGCCTGGTCGGCATCCGACATGCCAGGGATTCCAGAGGAGGTGATCACCCACCAGCTTAACATTCGGCGGGGTGCCGACCTATCCGGCAGAAGAAAAGGAGTTTCCCCCGACCGACAAAAAGCCATGGATGAGGAGGTGCGGAAGCTGCTGGCGGCCGGTCACATCCGCGAGGTGCATTACCGGACTGGCTGGCGAATGTCGTGATGGTTCGCAAGGCCAGCGGGAGCTGGAGGATGTGCGTGGACTTCACCGACCTCAACAAGGCGTGCCCAAAGACAGCTTCCCGCTGCCCCGGATCGACCAGCTGTGGACGCCACGTCCGGGCATGAAACCCTTAGTTTCATGGATGCGTTCTCGGGTATAATCAGATCAGGATGAACCCGGCGGATGAAGAAGCCACTTCCTTTATCACAGAAAAGGGGATTTACTGTTATAAGGTGATGCCGTTTGGGTTGAAAAATGCCAGAGCCACCTATCAAAGGTTGATGAATAAGGTCTTTGAGGACCAGATAGGGCGTAACATGGAGGTGTATGTGGATGATATGCTGACCAAGAGCGTCAGTGCTGCTGACCATGTCGCCGACCTCGAGGAGACCTTCAATAACCTGCGCCGGTATCGGATGAGGCTTAACCCCCACAAGTGCGCCTTTGGAGTGGCAGCAGGCAAGTTTCTGGGTTTTATGGTAACCCAGCGAGGGATTGAAGCCAACCCTGACAAGATCAGGGCTATCTTGGAGATGAGGCCCCCAGCTAACAAGAAGGAGGTGCAACGCCTGACTGGGAGGGTGGCGGCTTTGAGTCGTTTCATGTCAAGATCGGCAGAAAGGTGCCTGCCCTTCTTTAAGGCGCTGCGCAAGGTCAACGGCTTCGAGTGGACAAAGGAGTGTCAGGATGCCTTTGAGGAGTTGAAGCAGTTTCTATCCACTCCCCGCTGTTGTCCAAGCCTAAGAATGGAGAGGAGCTCTTCCTATATCTTGCAGCCTCCCCCGAAGCTGTCAGCTCTGTGCTCGTGCGCATGGATGTTGATGGGGTCCAGAAGCCAATCTATTACACCAGCAAGGTACTCCATGACGTCGAGACCAGCCTCTTCGAGCCATCTTATCTCGCCCCGACACCTCCGGTCGGCTAGCCAAATGGGCCATTAAACTAAGTGAGTTTGACCTATCCATCCGGCCAAGGTCGGCCATGAAGTCCAGGTGTTAGCTGATTTCTTGGTTGAGTGTTCCTGGACCGAGAGGTATGGAGGAGGTACGCCCGGAGGAGTGTGTAGACCCTCCCTCGACCGAGGAGGCGGAGGAGGACTGGATCTTGCATGTGGATGGAGCCTCAAATTCTTGCGAGCCCGGAGGGAGACACAGTGGAGTATGCTCTCAGATTCCAGTTTCCGGCAACTAATAACCAGGCGGAGTATGAAGCTTTGCTAGCGGGATGAGGTTGGCTGAGGAGTTAGGCGCGGGGCGTTTGAGGGCCTTCACGGACTCTCAGCTGTTTCTGGGCAGATCACCGGGGAGTACGAAGCTAGGGACCCAACCATGTCCCGATATTTGAGCAAGGTGCAATCCCAAGCCTCTCGTTTCTCTTACTTCCGTGTCAGCTACATCCCCAGAGCGGAGAATGCCAGGGCCGATGCATTATCCCGCTTAGCCACTTCGGCCGACGGGACGCTGGGAAGAACATATGTGGAGCACCTACAAGCCCCAAGCATTGAAGTTGCGGATGAAGCGTTGCCGGTGGAGCAAGAGCCCTCCTGGATGGACGCCTACATCCGATATCTGACCGACGGTACTCTCCCAGAGAACCCCGCTGAGGCCAGCTACTCAGGCGGAGGGCCCGAGGTTCTTGATGATGGACGGGAAGCTTTATCGAAGATCATTCTCATACCCAGTCCTCAGGTGCGTGGGGCCGGCTGAATCAGATTACATCCTCCGGGAGATCCATGAAGGCATCTGTGGAAGTCACCTGGGGGGCAGAGCCCTAGCTTACAAGGCCCTGCGCAGGGGTACTTACTGGCTAACAATGAAGGAGGACGCGGCGAGCTCGTTAAGAGATGTGATAGCTGTCAGCGTCATGCTAATATCCAGCGACAGCCGACGTCTCAGTAACCCCCTTAGTAGCACCCTGGCCCTTCGCCCAGTGGGGTATGGATATCCTGGGACCATTTCCCCGGCCTCCGGACAACGAAAGTTCCTCTTGGTGGCCATGGATCACTTCACCAAGTGGGTTGAAGCCAAGGCCCTTGCCAAGATCACATAAAGCAAAGTGAGATCCTTCTTTTGGAAGTCCATCATATGTCGGTTCGGGCTACCGCACACCCTGGTCACTGATAACGGCCGGCAGTTTGACAACGCGCCCTTCCGGAGTTCTGCTCCGAGCTGGGCATCCATCAGAGGTTCACTTCCGTCGGGCACCCTCAGACCAACGGGGCGGCCGAGGTGACTAATCGGATCATTCTCCAAGGGCTGAGATCTCGACTAGATGACTATAAAGGGCGATGGGTGGAGGAGCTCCCCAACGTGCTGTGGGCCTACCACACAACGCCGTGAGCCCCCACCGGTGAGACCCCATTCAGCTTAGTCTTTGGATCCGAAGCCGTCATCCCGGTGGAGGTTGGCTCACCAAGCCCTCGGGTGGAATCATACAACGAGGAAGGCAACCCAGACCAGCTGCGAGCCAACCTCGACCTGGTGGAGGAAGTGCGAGACCGAGTGCGACTTCGGATGGCGGTCTACGGCACGGGCCACCAAATATTACAACACCGTGTGCATCCCAGGACTTTCCTACCAGGAGACCTGATCCTTCGACGGGCTGAGGTCTCGAAGCCAGCAGAGGGAGGCAAGCTAGCTCCAAATTGGGAAGGACCTTATCGGATCGCCGAGACACTTCACCACGGAGCTTACAAGATTGAAGAGCTCGATGGGAAGCCACTCCCTAGGACATGGAATGCAGATAACCTTCGCCGGTATTATCAGTAACGTATTCCTCCTCTCGCATCAAGTATCATGCCTGTATCCATTTGGGTTTTCGCCCCTCATTCTAAATTAACAAATTTCAATTTTAGCTCATGAGTTCTTTCCACTCAAAGCCCTGCACCAGCCAGGCATAATACCCGTCGGCACCTAAAGCTCGACACCCAACGGCGCATAAAGCCCGACACCCGTCGGCACCTAAAGCCCTGCACCAGCCAGGCATAAAGCCCGACACCCATCGGCACCTAAAGCCCTGGGCAAGCTAGGCATGAAGCCCGACACCCATCGGCACCTAAAGCCCTGCCAGCCAGGCATGAAGCCCGACACCCATCGGCACCTAAAGCCCTGGGCCAGCCAGGCATAAAGCCCGACACCCGTCGGCACCTAAAGCCCTGCACCAGCCAGGCATAAAGCCCGACACCCATCGGCACCTAAAGCCCGACACCCGCATGAAGCCCGACGCCCATCGGCGCCTAAAGCCCTGGGTCAGCCAGGCATAAAGCCCGACACCCGTCGGCACCTAAAGCCCTGGGCCAGCCAGGCATAAAGCCCGACACCCGTCGGCACCTAAAGCCCTGGGCCAGCCAGGCATGAAGCCCGACACCCGTCGGCACCTAAAGCCTGCACCAGCCAGGCATGAAGCCCGACACACCTCTCATCACCTAAAGCCCTGGCCAGCCAGGCATAAAGCCCGACACCCGTCGGCACCAAAAGCCCTAGGCCAGCCAGGCATAAAGCCCGACACCCGTCGGCACCTAAAGCCCTGCACCAGCCAGGCATGAAGCCCGACACCCATCGGCACCTAAAGCCCTGGGCCAGCCAGGCTTGAAGCCCGACACCCGTCGGCACCTAAAGCCTGCACCAGCCAGGCATGAAGCCCAACACCCGTCGGCACCTAAAGCCCTGGGCCAGCCAGGCATGAAGCCCGACACCCGTCGGCACCTAAAGCCCTGCACCAGCCAGGCATGAAGCCCGACACCCGTCGCACCTAAAGCCCTGGGCCAGCCAGGCATGAAGCCCGACACCCGTCGGCACCTAAAGCCCTGGGCTAGCCAGGCATAAAGCCCGACACCCATCGGCACCTAAAGCCCTGCACCAGCCAGGCATAAAGCCCGACACCCGTCGGCACCTAAAGCCCACACCCAACGACGCATGAAGCCCGACGCCCGTCGGCACCTAAAGCCCTGGGTCAACCAGGCATAAAGCCCGACACCCATCGGCACCTAAAGCCCTGGGCCAGCCAGGCATAAAGCCCGACACCCGACGGCACATAAAGTCCCATCGCCGGATAAAGTCCGACCCCCGTCGGCACCAAAAGCCACATGCCTACTTAGCGCAAGGCCCGACATACTCCTGGCAAAGCGTTGCGCCGTCGGTCTTGAGGAACATACCTACCTCAACCTCTAACTACCGGCGTTTCAACCCCAAAACCTATCCTCCCTGGCATGGCCCCTAGTTTCGGTCCTAGATGGCTAAGGCGGAATAGCTCGTATGAGTTGAGAGTTATCCCCTGGCACTGGCGGGACTAATGGGACCATGGGGCCGCGTATTGTCAACCAACGAATTCAGGGCAAGTCACAAATAGACAATGTATTTTGAAGAAGATTATCTCATTAATTTGAAGGGATTACAAAATGCCGACGTCGTCGGACTTGCAAAAACAAAAATACAAGCTCACGGTTCTGCTGGCGCGGGCTCATCGTCGGAGGGGGCCGAATCTGAGAAGCGGTCTAGCTCAACTTCCAGGGCTTGGGGAATGTTCAAATCCCTGGCCACTTTCTCCTTCCCATGCTGGAATCCTTCGAGGAACACTGCCACCGAGGCTTCTGCCAAATCATCTGTAAAGCGCTCGGACGCTTTATACTCTTCTATGATCCCGGCGGTCCTGGCCATGATGGCAGCTTCCACCTCTGCGGCTTGAGCCTTCTCCTCCGCGGCGAGGGCTGCCACTGCAGCCCTCTCGGCCTCCCGGGCGTGGCTCGCCTCCTCCCCGGATTGGCTTGCTTCCTCCTTCGCCGCCCATGCCTCTTCCTTCGCGCCCGCGCCTCTTCCTCCGAGGCCTTCGTTTCTTCCTCCGCGGCCTTCACTTTCTCCTCCGCCGCAACCGCCCGACCCTCGGCCTCCTGGAGGGCTAAGGTTAGCTCAGAGATGTGTAGATCTCTGGCCATCACAGCATTCTTGGCCTCCGTCATTTGGTGGAGTGCCGCGTGCACACGGTTGGTCGGCCTCCGCTCGGTTCTCAGCGGCCTTGGTTTCACTTGCCCAGGCGCTTTTGGCCAACTCCAGCGCCTCTTCGGCCGCCTCTGCGCGGCGCTGAGCGTCCTCAGCTTCCTTCTGTGCCTCCCACAGAAGGGCCTTCCTACCATGGATTACATCCCTGGCGGCCCTCAGGGAGTGTGCGAAGCATGCGTAAGCTCCAGGTTAGCAAAAAGAAAAGAAAGATATGAGGCAAAAGGCGAAAAGACCGCTTACCCTGACGACGGCCGCGTAGGAATCCCGAAAGAATGTGCTCGCCTTTCTGGCTGAGGTCCTCCAGGATCTCGGGCATAAAAACCGGGGCAAGGACCCGCTCAGCCCAGCGACCATCGTTTAAAGAGTCCCGGGGCGGCCCTGGCTTAACCCCACTCCGTTCGCCGTCTCGCAATCTCCGGCTCGATGCGCGGGCTGTTCCTAGGCGACCTCTCGGGGGGTGGGCTCACGGCCCTTGATGGCCCCTCGCCCCAATCCATGGCAGCCTCCGGCGGGTCGGTTCGCCAGGGGCAGAAAGCTCTTCAGCCACTATAGGCTCCTCTGCCGCTACCGGCTCCTCTGCGATCGGCTCCTCGATTGGGACTCTCGTGGTCGCCGCCATCTCTGGCGGGGTGTCGGCTGTGAGATCAACTTCTGGAGCAGCCGGGGGATCTTGTGGTGCCGGTGGTTGGGAAGCCCGAGCCGTCGGGCGTTTTGGAGCTGGAGCTCGCTAGCCTCCAGGTGGCCCCTCCCGGGCCCTCTTTTTAGAGGCGGCCCTCAGGAGCTTCTCTGCCGGTATCTTCATAGCTGCGCAATATCAGTCAAAGTTAAAAAAAAGAGAAAAAAAGAGAGGGGAGAAGCAGAAATTTTTGGCTAAGGGTGGAGATGGCTTACCCCGGTGGGAGATGAGACCCGCCGATTCGAGATTATCTTCCATCAAGAGCAAGGTGTACGAGGGATCTCGGCACCAGCAATTGACCCAACGCCTCCTGATCCCCAGGATGGATGGTAGAGTTCGCGTTCCCTCGGAGGTCGGGATCCCCCACCGGGGCCTGACTTGGTCAAGGTCAGCAAAAAAGAATCGTGATTTTCATCCCTTGATTGAAGAAGGAAGAAAAAGTTTGAGGACCCGATTGGGTCGGGGCTGAACAGCCACCAACCCTTCTGGGACCGGAGGATATAGAAGGATCGAAGAAGGGAAATTCGAGGGGTGATACCCAGACGATGGCAGAGAATGACAAAGGCGCTAACGACACGGTAGGAGTTCGGGACCAGTTGGGATGAGTCAAGGAGTAGTAGTCAAGAAGGTTGATGAAAAAGGCGGAAAGGGTGGACAGAACCTGCCTTAGGCAAATCTCATAAAGGGCCACCCGACCAGGTCGGGAGGAGATGACCCTATCATCGGAGTTGGTAGAAAAAGCTCAACATCCCGGGGAATCTGGTAACGGGCCCAGATTTTTGCCAAATCCAGACCTGTTACCGTGGAGGCAGTCCCCTTCGGGGACCCCTCCACCCTCGAGGAGGTGCCGGCCTCCGACCGGCGGCTCCTCGATGGGGCTCCGTGACCCATCGCCGGGCCAGGGGGACGCGGTCCTCTGAATCAGTGGACCACTCAAGCGGAGGAGAAGGAGAAGGTGCGGGAGAGGTACAGTGCCTCTCAGAGGGAGGACGATTCTCTGAACCGTCCTCCGAAGTCCAGGATGGAGAACTCATGAGCAAAAGAAGGGATGGAGAAGTCTGGAATGGACAAAGAACTGACCTGAAAGAAGGAAAGCCAAGCACCAGCTCTCGGGTTGCAGGGGAGATCAGAGCACAGGCGCAGAGGAAGACGATGATAGCGGAAGCGATATGGCCAGATTCAGCCCCTCATTTGGGTTTATTGGGTTTTCAAATCATCCCGCCTCGTCTCGTCAGCCAAATGGCCCCCAACCATAGGCTGGTTCACCTCGAGGGATGCCCAGGGCATGATGCGGTATGCCTCCAGCCAAAGGTGGGACTCCGCTGACGTCGCCGCTATGAGAGGTAATGATGATACAGCTTTTCGCGCAGACTTTGAAGGGCTGGTTTTCTCTCGAGGTCGATCATGATGGCACAGTGTACGGAGGCGGCCGCCTTCCCGCATTCCCCAGGCCGCCCGCATAAGAAATGTGGATAGGGATCAGCCACATGGAGAACACCCCTTTCGTCTCATCAGTGGGACCCGCTTCGCCTCAGGGTTGAGGGGGCATCTGATACGGCTGATCCAACGTCGTTAGAATAAAAGGTAACAGCAACTAACGGAGAACACCATATCTCGACCCGAGACCCCCTTTTTGGTCTCGGGGTGGGATCACCATATCTTGACCCCGAGACCCCCCTCCGGTCTTGGGGTGCACCAGCATTATCTCACCCCGAGACTCCCTCCGGTCTCGGGTGGGATCACCATATCTTGACCCCGAGACCCCCACCGGTCTCGAGGCGCACCAGCATTATCTCATCCCGAGACCACTTCAGGTCTCGGGGTGGGATCACCATATCTTGACCCCGAGACCCCCCACCGGTCTCGGGGCGCACCAGCATTATCTCACCCCCGAGACCCCTTCCGGTCTTGGGGTGGGATCACCATATCTCGATCCCGAGACCCCCTCCGGTCTCGGGGTGCACCAGTATTATCTCATCCCCGAGACCCCTTCCGGTCTCGGGGTGGGATCACCATATCTTGACCCCGAGACCCCCCTCCATCTCGGGGTGCACCAGCATTATCTCACCCCCGAGACCCCCTCAGGTCTCGGGTGGGATCACCATATCTTGACCTCGAGACCCCCCACCGTCTCGGGGCGCACCAGCATTATCTCACCCCTGAGACCCCTTCGGTCTCGGGTGGGATTGTAACATCCTGAAAACCTTGTAATTTATGGTATTTTCATTTGAAATAAAGTCAGAAAGTTTCAGTGAAATGTGGGTGTGTTGGCCTTTTGATAAATGTAAAGAGAAGAAATTTTGGAGTAAATGAGTGTATTTCTGAATGTTAATGAGTTTGATTTAAGAAATTAGAGACTTAAATTTTAATGGGTTTAAATCACAAGAAAAATCAAGTTTAGTTTGAGTTTTATCCTGAAATGATGTTTTTAGTGGTTGGAGTCGACACTATTTGGAGTGGAGTCGACTCTGGCACGGTTTTAAACTTTCGGCACGCTTTGGAGTCGACACCTGCAGAGGTGGAGTCGACACCTGCAGAGAAAATAGAAGGTTAACATTTCTACTGCAGTGTTGGAGCCGACACCTACTTTTCTAGAGTCAACACCTACTTTTCTGGAGCCGACACCTATTTCTGCTGGAGCCGACTCCAAATCTGTTGGAGCCGACTCCAAGACGGCAGGTTTTTCTGAGTTAAACCTTGAGAATTTCATATTTATTATGTTTCAAGTCCGATTTGGATGCCGTTTGAACCGTTGATTTTTAAAATCGAGTTCTTCAAGCTGATAAAGTCTTTTCTTGAAATGTTATATAAAAGTATCAATTTAAGTAAAAAATGATAATTGGGCTATAAATCGATTAAAAAATGCTATGTCAGGGCAAAATGGGAAAAGGCTCCAATGTCAATTGCTAATTGTATTAAGGGCAACTTGAAAAAAAATATAAGGGCAAAATATCATAGTTATAAGTGAGCCACGTGTTTTCTAAAAAGTGCATTAAGAGTGTTTGAGGGCAAAAGGGAATTTGGCATGCCTTAACCCTTAAGTTTCCATGACTTGGTCCCCAAGTCATTAGAGAAAAGGGGAAAAACATGGGTTCAGCCAGAGAAAAGAAAGAAAGAAAGAAAGAGAGAAAGAAGAGGAGAAAGAGAGGAAGAGGAAGAAGAAGAAGGAGGAAGAAAGGAAGGGAAAGGGAAGCTTGGGGTTTGTGCTCGACTCCAGGTAAGCTATAGCTTTCCTAGATCTTGCATGACTTTAGATTTTCTTAGATTATTGTATTTTGAGGTAATAGTAGAAGAAATCTTGAGTAGAGAAAGGGTGGAAGAAAATAATGAGATATTAGAGGATAGATCATGTATGCATGCATGGTTCGTGGAAAAACCTCGTGTGGAGGTAATCCTAATAGCTATTGTATCTGTATGTTGACGTAGGTCAAGAGGGTTATTTCAGGGAGCCGGAATATCGAGTTGAGTACCAGTCGAGGAGTAACCTACTAAGGTGAGTGGGTTTCTCATCTAGCAATGAGAAGTTAATTTGAGCTAGTATAATGAGATTAATACCTAGTTGTGATATGTTATGTTTAGTAGAGTATTATGTATGTTTTAAATATGAGAAATGAGAACCTAGTATATGATATTCTGATAAATGAGTTTTGAGCATGAGTTTTAAGCATAAAGAAATAAGAATGAGTTTCGAGCATGAGTTTGAGCATAACACATAAGCATGAGTTTCGATGAGGGGATTTTTAATGTATACATGGCATATTTGCATGATAAAGCTTTACAAATGATGTATGTATCATACTGAGCATCAGGCAGCTATGGGGCTGATCACCCTTTAGACTGTACTGTAGCATGAGCATTGCACACTACTATCGAGCCGGCACCTCCTTGCGAACAGATCGTACGATGAACCACAGAATCAGGGTGAGTGCACGCTTAACCAGGCTAGTGGGGCTAGTTGTGAGCAGCCCGTGGGGGCATGAATCATAGCTCAGTGGAGCTGATTACTATATATAGCCCGTGGGGGTAGAGAAAAAACCTGAGGTTCCAGGGTTAAGGAACAAAGCACTTTATCGGGTGAACCGCACGGGTAAGGGTGCTATTTGTGCGGGGATCCTATTGCTAGTCACGCACCCGATGAAGTACACCTATGGAAGGGCGACTGTAGGGTGGTACCTCAGAGGCATTACACACGCAACCCAGCATCATGAGAGTTAAAAGCATATGTTGTGATATAAAAAGGGCCAGTGGGCCAAGTAGTTATCCCGAGAGGGAGAGTTTACTTGAGATGCCAGTGGGCAAGTAGATTCCGGTGGGAGTATGAGAATTTAATAAGAAGTCTGGGTTGTAGATAAAGAATGCATATTTTTATACTGTAATGCATGATTTTTATCTTAATGAGTTATCTTTCAGTGAAAAGTTATTGTAGAGTATTTCAGTACTGATATGTTATTTGAAGAATAAGCTACATTTTATTTTATCTGATATCATGTTAAAAATGTACTTTGAGTTGTACAAGCTAAATAGTATCAGCATACGATTGAAAATAAGAGGTTATGGTTCTCTATTTCTCCATAGTTAGATGGTTATCCAGTCACTGGGACTTAGGTCTCATCCCTCTATGATTTAAATGTTCTTTCAGATCAGTGAGTATTTCTGCCATGATCATAAGATAAGCAGGACAGAACCCTTAGCTGGTGAAGCTTGCTTGGATGCAAGGGTGTATAGATGCTAGCCTTGTATATTAAGATAGTGTGGTTTGATATTGTATATTTTATATGTGTATGTGTACAGTGAGATATAATGATGTTTTAGACCTTTTTGGATATAAATATGAGACTTATGTTTTGGAGAAAATTATGAGCATGATGTGTGCACTTATGATTTTGATGTCGATTGTGAATGTGATCTTGTAAACTGCCTGAGGAATGTCATGAAAAATATTATCTGAGCAGGTTGATGCTTAGTGTTGATTGAGTGATTTGTGTATATAATTGAGATGAAAATGAAAAGTTTTTAACAGGATGTGTTTTCATGTGTGTCTGCCACTTATGATAATTAGTTGGGGTTCTCTAGTTCTTTATGGAGCGCTACATAAAGACTAGTAAAACTCTATCCGATTACCACAAGTGTGCAGGTGTGCTGTCGATGGCCCCAAAGAGGAGGGGGAGCTGACAAGTTTTGGTATCAGAGCCCTAGGTTATTAGGTCCTAGGGGAATAAGTATGAGTATGAGTCTAGAATGATTGAATGTTTATGATTATAGCTATTGAATGATGAAACTGATGTAATTAATAATGTCTTATAGGACGATTACTACAAAGACATCTAGAGAGACAGAGCAATTTCAGGCAGGGATAGAAGCAAAGGTCAAAATAGACCCAGAAAGTCAGTTAGAAGAAGTCAAATTGGTATAATGGCTTCTAGTGATTCCACCGAGCTAGTATCTAATGAGGCTAGAGTGAGGGCGTCTTCAGAGCAGATGCCAGAGTCTTCTTCACAGTCTATTACCCCTGTGCCAGTAGACCCATCTCGAGTACAGACTCAGGGGCCTAGTATGTCAAAGTTGGTAGGCATGATTACTCAGGCTGTGATAGCAGCTGTGGGTGCTAGTTCTAGCCTCCCATCTAAAAATATGGAGGTTGTGAGGAATGTGGAAAGAGCCAGAAAGTTAGGGGCTCTGGAGTTCTAGGGAACTACTGATCCTATTCAGACCGGGGCATGGCTGCAGAGGATCGAGAGAGTATTTGATGTAATGGGATGCTCTGAGGAGCAGAGGCTGAGTATTGCCACCTTTTTACTGGAGGGTAGAGCCCATAGTTGGTGGAGATCTATTCAGGGCAGGCAGCCCCAGGGAGTGGAGTTGACATGAGAAATTTTAGAAGAGAATTTCATCAGCAATATTATTCTGAGATTATAGGGATCAGAAGAGGAGGGATTTTCTTTGTCTGACTCAGGGGAGGATGTCCGTGGCAGATTATGAAGCCACTTTTGTGGAGTTATCTTAGTTTGCTAGGGCCTTGATGGCTGATGAGAGGGAGAGATGTCGACTATTCCAGGATGGATTGAATCTCCCTATTAAAGCCAAGACCTGTATGCAGACCTATAATAGTTACTCTGAGTTGGTGCAGGGAGCACTCAAAGCCGAGGAGATTGAAAAAGAATATATGAGTAGGAGGCATGATAGAATGAAAAGAAGTGCTCCTAGTTATTCTTCTGCTCCGAGAGGGACTCAGTCATTTAAGAAACCCCAGAGGACTGGACAATTTTATTTTGGTTTTAGAGCCCCTGGTGATGTGGGCAGAAGATCAGTGTCTGTGTCAGCATCTAGTCCAGCCCAGAGAAAGCCTTATGGGGGTGTGCCTCAGGTTGCCACCAGCAGGGTGTCTGGTGATGTAGGGGAGCAAGGTCGTCCTTCTGGTGGAGGGAGAAATATACCTCCATGTAATGTATGTGGAAACTTCATTTGGAAGAATGTAAGAGGGGCAATAAGGGATGTTATATTTGTGGTGATCTAGGTCACCTGAAGAGAGATTGCCCTAGGAGAGGGCAGCAGGCTGGTGGGCTTCCTCAGGGGCCAGTAATGCCAAGGGGACAGCCTGGTAGGAGGGTGATGGTAGTGTTGTGGCTTCAGCCAGTCAAGTGGGGCCTAATGTTAATCAGCCAGGAGGGTCATCCAGTATTCCGAGGGCCGAGGCCAGAGTGTTTGCCATGACCAGGCAGGAGGCTCAGATTGATCCTGATGTAGTGACAGGTATGCTACCATCGATAATCATGATGCTTATATTTTAATTGATTCTGGATCTACGCATTCATTTATCTCATGTAAGTTTTGTTGAGATTATAGAAAAATTATGATCCATCCTTTTGATTTTGATGATTACTAAAAACCATTGAGTTCATTAAAGGATGTAATGAGTTTATGTAAATGAGCAACAAATTTATTTTGAACAATCAATGAGAATGTTAAAGTTTGACTCTAATCTATTTTGAAAGAAACTTTAAGCTCAATATTCAAACTCTCGAATAGAAATGTTATAATTCATGTTTTAATCAATGAGTTTCTGGAATAGTTTTTGAATCAATTCTAAATGTCAATCTTATTGTATTCAAGTCAAAACATTGAATTAAATGAATCTGGAACGATTTTAATGTCAATCAGAAAATTTCTGATTTTTGATACGTTCCGGAGCCGACTCTAGAGTTTCAGAGTCGACTCCAGTAAGTAACAGAGAGATTTCTCGAGTCGACCCTTGGATTTCAAGAGTCGACCCCTGACTCTGTGCGAGCCGACTCCTGACTGTGCGAGTCGACTCCGCTCAAACAACAGAAAGCATTTTTTTTGAGCGCTTCTCGAGTCGACTCCCCGACTAGTCAGGAGTCGACACTTTATTTCTTCGCGAGTCGACCCTCTAACCTTTTAAATGTTTCTATTTTTAGTAATCGACTTCGAGCCGACTCCACAAAGCTCGAGTCGACTCCGCGAA